>CACVCL010028828.1:0-89116 GCA_902729485.2 Mus minutoides | reverse complement strand
TGGAACAGAACTAAAGACCCATAAATAGAACCACATACTTATGGACACTTGATCTTTGACAAAGCCAAAAATACACAATAGAAACCCCAGCACTTGGGAGGCAGAGGCAGGCAGATTTCTGAGTTCGAGGCCAGCCTGGTCTACAGAGTGAGTTCCAGGACAGCCAGGGCTATACAGAGAAACCCTGTCTCGAAAAAAACCAAAATATACATACATACATATATATATATATATATATATATATATATATATATATATATATATATATACATATATACATATATATATGCATACACATATATACAATGGAAAAAAGAAAGCATCTTCAATCAATGGTGCTGGTCTAACTGGCAGCTGGTATATAAAAAAATTAAAGTAGATCCATATTTGTCATCTCACACAAAGCTCAAATCCAAGTGGATCAAAGGCCTCAACATAAAACTGGGTACACTGAATCTATCTACTAAAACAAAAAAGGAAGGAAAGAGCCTTGAACTCGGTGGCACAGGGAGGCAGGGGGAAGGGAGAGAAGTTTCCTAAACAGAACTCCAATGGCTTGGGCCCTAAGATCAAGAATTGATAAATGGGACCTCATGAAACTGAAAAGCTTGTGTAAGGCAAAGGACATAGTCAATAGGACAAATCGGCAACCTACAGATTAGGAAAAAAAATCTTCACTAACCCCACATCCAATACAGGGCTAATATCCAAAACATATACAGAACTTATGAAGCTAACCTACAACCCAATCAAAACAATGGGATATAGAGCTAAACAGAGAATTCACAACAGACGAATCACGAATGAATGAGAAGCACTTGTTCAAAGCCCTTAGTGATCAGGGAAATGAAAATCAAAATGACCTTACATCAATCAGAATGGCTAAAATAAAAAACTCAGGTGGCAGCACAGGTTGACAAGAATGTAGAGAAACACTCCGCCATTGCTGGTGGGATTTCAAACTAGTACAACCACTGGAAATCAATCTGGAGGTTCCTCAGAAGATTGGAAATACATCTACCTAAAGACCCAGCTATACCACTCTTGGGCATATACCCAAAATATGCCCCACCATGCCACAGGGGCACATGTTCCAATATGTTCATAGCAGCCTTATTTGTGATAGCCAGAAGCTGGAAACAACCCAGATGTCCCATAACTGTAAAATGGACACAGAAAATGTGGTTCATTTACATGATGGAATACTACTCAGCTATTAAGAACGAGGACATCATGAGTTTTGCAGGCAAATGGAACTATAAAATATCCTGAGATGACTCAGACACAAAAGGACATGGATGGTATGTACTCACTAATAAATGAATATTAGCCAAAAAAATAAATAAATAAAAGTACAGGATACTGGGAGAGTGGTACAAAAACCTTGTATAGTGCAAGCTTCCTGAAATCTCTGAGGGTGACCCTAATGAAGACTTCTAGGAATGGAAAAAAGAGTCTGAACTAGCCATTTTTTGGTAGCTAGACAGGGCTTCCACTGGTGGAACTGGGTTGCATTCAGTTGAATTGTTGGTCAAGGGGTTCCCTTGGAGTTTCCTAAACAACCCAGGCTGATAGAAAGTTGCTCTCTGAAAACTACCAGTGGGGCCCAATTGCTGAGGACATCACAGCTCATTGAACCTGGAGAGGTCCAGCTGGTGCCTGTATGGAGTTTTTGCCCCTATGTCCTAGTCTCTTTGGTATGGAAAGGTACTTTGCAGGCTACCAAAAGAGAAAGCTGGAACCTATCCTGCCCTACAAGATGTGCAGAATTTGTGGGAGTGGCCAAATGATGTTTAGTTTAACTTGAGACCCATGCCACAAGATAGAGCCCATGCCCTAAACTGCCTGAATGGCCAAGAACCAGAGACTGGATAACTCTGAGACCTAGGGTAGAGCCAAATATAACTGGAAAAAAAAAAAACAAACTAAATGATCATTAATGATATTCTGCTATACTTACAGATCAATGCCTTGCCAGTCATTATCAGCGAGGCTTCCTCTGGCAGCAGATGCAAGTAGGTGATGCAAGGTGCAAGAGACCCAGGACCAGACATTATACAGAAAGAGTCTAAACTGGAGGTCTCCATCGGGTCCCTCCCATAGGAGATCAGGGAACTCAGTTGAAAAGGGAGAGGAAAGATTGTGGGAGTCAGAGGGGTCAGAGGACACTAGGAGAACATGACCCACCTAAGTAGGATTCACATAGACTCACAGAGACTGAAACAGCAATCATGGGGCCTGCATGGGTCTGCAGCAGGTTCTCTGTATATATGTTATGGCTGTTAGCTTCATGGATTTGTGGGACTCCTAACAATGGGAGCAGGTGTGTCTCTGACTCTTTTGCCTATGCTTGGAACTCTTTTCCTCCTATTGGGTTTCCTTGTCAGCCTCTATATGAGGGTTTCACCTTGTCTTTTTTAATCTTGTCTTGTCCTGTTTGACTGTTACCTCTTGGAGGCCTGCTCCTTTCTGAAGATGAAATGAAGAGGGAGTGGATCTGGGAAAGAGCAAAGAGGTAGGGGACATCTGGACAGAGTCCAACAAGGGGAAACTACCAATAGCTGGCATTTCAGTACAAGGTAAAACATAGTTATAATACTCAATACTCAGTAATTAAATGCCAAAACCAGAAAGAAAACTGGATTCACTAAAGACACAAAAACATTGTAGGTCCCTCAAACTGAAGTGAGGATAAACTGAAATCTCAATAACATAACTGGAAAACTCAAAGGAAAGCCTAACAAGTAGAAATGAATCAAACCGAAGACAGAAGATTGGGACTGAAAGACAAAGTAGAGATTCTAAACCCCCAAAAAGCAAAGAGTATGAATTTTTTTAATTCACAGGAAAAGAATATACCAAGAAATCTGGGATACAATGAAAAGATCAAGCTTTCAAATAATTGTAATAGATGAGGAAGAAGAATCCCAGGTGAATGCCATAGACCACAAGATCTTCTACAAGATCTTCTCCAAACTAAGGAAAAACACACTCAGACAAAAGAAACAGAGCACGAAACACAAATCCAGTAAAGAAACTGGCATAACGTAGTTAAAACACTAAGTATATAAAACCTGCCATAAGCCCTGCTCCCTCCACCAAAAGCAAATTAATTAGCTAATCAGTTAATGAAATGAAAGCAAGGTGTGGTGGCAGATGCTACTTGTAATCCTACTAACTGAAATGTAGATCCAAGATGAATTCAGAGCCGGCCTGTGTGACATGAGATCCTGTCTCATTTGCTGTTGACAAAGTTGTGAGCCATCTTATGGAAATAACAAACTGAAACTTACCACAACCACCAGCACCCCCGCCCACACTTCAGTGAACTTGGGAGAAGACTCTGAGAAACTTGGGCTACAACCATAAGGTTAAGCTACAGTCAGAATCCTGATAGCAATACTTGTGGAAAGCTGCTTCACTTTTGAGGCAATCTTTACATAACAATTAAGTAACACAACTACTGAAAAGAAAAGCTATTGAAAACTAATAAAATGAAGAGGGCAGAAAAAAATAACAAAACAACAGAATTCTAAGTTAGGAAAAATTGCTAGGACCTGATAAACTAAACAAGTAATTTCATAATACACTATCATTTCTTTATGCTGTAGTGACAGCTAAAAATCACAGTCCAGGGCAAACTCTTAAAGTTGAGAAAAGGCACAAAGTCAAAATTTGGAGCTGGGCAGTTAGGAGAAGTGAATGAGCAGCTGTAAGAGTGAATCAGGACTTTAGGGACGCTTAAATAAATGTATACAGATAGTAAGGGTATCGAGGGTTGCTATAGCTAATTTATGTTAGACTTAGAAATGTTTTAATTCCTTGATTTTTTTCACATTTTAGTCTTTCTGAAATTTAAATTAGACTTTTAAATCATAAGTTACACGTGCTTTTACTCCCTAAATAAGCTATAAAGTTCACAGTGTCATCTTTCAAGGCTATCTGAGAATTAAGTACAAATGGTAGTGTTAAGGGAGTTTAGCAATTAGTGAAATGAAGAGCAGGGGAGGAATGAAGCACCGCTTGCTGGTCTAAATTTTGAGTATTACGAAATAAACACCTGTAAGTGAGGAACTTTAAAAAGGCAAAATATGATCCAAGAGAAACACAATGACGGAGAAATTAAGAGGATCACTTGAATTTCATCCATGTAACAGTTCCTACACTCCGTGCCTCCAGTACACGGAGACCGCGGGAGACACGGGAGAAGCACGCCTGAAAGTTTGGGCGGGAAAGCAAAGTGTAGCAAAACACGCCTGGGACGAGTCAGAAGCCATGCTCCAATACCCACTACTGTCTTGGTGTGTTAAGCAACAAAATAAAAGGGAAGCAAATGAACTGCCAGACGCCAGCTCACACGCTCACTCGAATCAACTCGTCCTCCCTGTTAGCCACCCACCCGCCAGGACCATTCGGCAGACCTGGGCAGAGGCAGGGCGAGGGAACCCTGCCTACACCGACCCGCCACCAACGGGCTCGTGCCGGTCAGACTGGGCGCACCAGCTCCCTTCACCTGACCAGGGGCAGGCACGAGAAGCCCACGGAGGCTGCGCGCCTGCCCTCTGCTTTCATAGCAACAGCACAGCGTACCTTGGACTTGCCGGGGCGGCGGGCTCCAGACATCTCTTACCCGCACAATCCTCCCCTCTCACTCGCCGCCCCATCCGGAAGCCGCCCACCACTCGCCCCGCCTCCTTCCCTCCGGAGACGCCCCGCGCCCCGCCCCAGGCCCCGCCCCAGACCCCGCCCCTTGCGGAAGCCGCCTTCTCAAGTTCCACAGGCTCAAACTGAGGGTGCTGAGGTCTAAGCTGTATCTCTCGCCCTTTAGGGAGCCTGAGAGTTGATCTACAGGTCACCTTCTCTCCCAGCTAAGCAAAGCCAGTGATGTGTTAGAATAGCGGGTCGCCAAGAAGCACACTAGGCGGTTCCACGTGAAGAGGTTTTATTGAGAGGGAGAGACAAGTGAGTGGCAGAAAGAGAAGAAGGGGAAAGAAGAAAAGAGCGAGGAGGGGGTGTTCTCCTTATTTATATGGAAAATGATGTAACACATGTAAGGGTGGGAGGTGAGCCAAGTGGGTTCTCGGATATGGGGGTCGTTGGCTTGGCAACTGTAAACTAGAATTCAATAATTGTTAATTAGTAATAAATCATAAGTAAGCCAGGAAAAGGAATAGTACTTTCTAACTAATTCTTAAATAATACTTTCTAACTAATTCTTAAACAGGAATTCTTAAATATAAAATTCATAAATATCAAGAGCAAAGATTTCCTATTTTTAAAAAAGACTATAGACACACTAGTTGGATTTGTTATAAAGTAGGTTTCACATACTATAGATCTGGGAAAAGCCAGAGAGCTTACATTCTTAAATTTCTAGATGCTGGTTCAGGGACTATTTTAATTTGGAAGATGAAGTAGTTCCTTGGATGTTTTAAAGCACTTGAACATAGCTGTCTATGTATGTTCAAACCATCAGGACAGAGCGCTGCTACTTGAGTAGAAACTGGATTAACAGGACAGTCTGTAAAGATTTCTTGTGTCAAAAAAAAAAAACACTAATTCCTTGTCAAGAATGTGTTAGCATGGGACTTGAGTAGAAACTAGATTAACAGAGGCATACTCTATAAGGATATATATTGAAGAAAATATTGAATAAGTTATATTGTTGAAAAATTGGAGTGGACAATGAAAAGGATTCTCAGAAAGTTGTATTCACAGATGTGTACGGAGGAGGAGCTTAGAGCCTGGGTGGTGACTTTATTCTCTAACCAAAAGATAGGCACAGTGGGAAACAAAGCCCTTAATGAATTAAAGATACTACTACAAGTGGAGCAATTTTTAATATACCATTCTGCAAAGGGGGACTACAGCATAGGAGAAAAAAGGACAAAATGACTGGCTTACTGACATAGCACAAGACGGTGGGGTTTTCTGTCTGCTTTGGGTTTCTGTTTGTTTCTTCCACTGGTTAGCTTTGTTTGTTTGTTTGTTTGTTTGTTTGTTGAGACAGGGTCTCTCTCTACTTAGCCCTGACTATCCTAGAACTTACAATGTAGACCAGGCTGGCCTCAACTCAGAGATTTTCCTGCCTCTGCCTCCTGAGTGCTGGGATTACTGCTGTGCACTACCACACCTGGCAAAATAATATTTGTTTTGTTGTTGTTTGTTTGTTTGTTTGTTTGTTTTTAAAGTCCCTAATTGCAAAAAAAGTCCTGCCCTTCTTTTCCCATGGGCTAATATTTTAGAGACTTATAATTTTTACATTGTTCTAGCATGACACCTTTCCCAAATTCCCAAAAGTAGTGAATTCAAGGCTGTCGTAGGCTATGTGAAAGGAAACACCAAGTTTAGTTTTCTCTTTGAATAGTTTTCCTAGTCTTTCTAGAATATGTGGTTTTGCTATTGGTTTGTAGTCCTTCTGCAGCACTAATACAGTGCTAGCCTGTCACCTCCTCTTATAATTCTCACCTTCCCTCAATATTTCTATCTAAACTTTTATAGATATAGATGCGAGGCCTACTGGAGTGTTCCAGGAATACCTGCTGAAGTATATAGGTTCTTGTGTCCCACTGCAATGAACGAAACCATGGCTCTGTGATTAGAAATACAAATATAGTCTATGTAAAAATTTGAAGCACTCCCAAGAATGAGAGTGAGCTACAAACAAACAAACAAGTTCCAGAAACACAGAGGCCCATCACTCTTTATGGGTTGTGTACAATATTTATACAAGTTTGGGCTTTCACTGAATATACTCAATTTGTTGAATGAAGACCAGGTGGGGTGGCTTCTTGCCATTCTCTGCCTATTGATTTCTTTTATATATTAATATTGATATAGTTTTCTCTAGTCTGTACTCTCCTACCATAATTCCCTCCTGAGAGCTGGGATCCCAAATATCTTTTTGGCAAGCACAATGAATCCTCTATAGCCAATTCCAGGCTGAGAGGCACAGACCTGCCTAAAAATGACCACAAAACTCCCAACCTTATCTGTTGATTGGGGAAGATACTTTGTATTTTCTATAGAAGGAAATAGTTGGAATCCTGCACCACAGAGAGTTTAGTTTGAAATAGTTGCATGTCCTAGGTGACACAAATTTTACAAGATTAAAATACTAGGTTTAAGCAAGAATAAGATGATTATGTCAATTGATAATCCAATAAAGAAGAGAGATCCATGAAAACCATGGCTCTGTGCATTTCAGGGTAGTCATTCTTTTTAGTTTGTTCTCAGGGCTATGGTTGGTTTTTTAAAAAATGCTGATAGCTATATATTAAGAATATGGCAAGTGGGGTTAGAGAGATGACTTAGAGGTTAAGAGCAATTGTTGCTCTTGCAGAGGACCCAGGTTTGGTTGCCAGTAACTTCAATTTCAGTTCCATGGGATCCACTGCCCTCTTCTGGAGTCTGTGAGCAATAAATGCATATGGTACACAGACATAGAAGCAGAAAAAACAACCATAAATATAAAATAAATATAAATTAAATCTTTTTTCAATATAATTTGGTGAGATAGAAAAGAACAACTTTAAGGAAAAATGATGGTAGTGAAATGCATTAAAAGGAAGAGAGTGTAAGGCTTAGTCGTTTGAGTGCCAACAGTATCAGATGAAAAATAATGCAGCCGGGCGTGATGGCACATGCCTTTAATCCCAGCACTCGGGAGGCAGAGGCAGGCAGATTTCTGAGTTCAAGGCCAGCCTGGTCTACAAAGTGAGTTCCTGGACAGCCAGGGCTATACAGAGAAACCCTGTCTTGAAAAACAAAAACAAAAACAAAAAAAAAAAAGAAAGAAAAATTATGCAACAAACCAAAGCATGATTGAAGGTTATCAATACTGATGAGTTTAGATGAATCTATCTGAATGCATTTACATACATAGAGCTTGGAGCCTGAATATAACATAGACTTTCCTACACTATCCTCCTTATGAATTCTTCTCCCTTAGATTTTTGTATAATCTTCAGGGAGCAATGCTTCCCTCCACTTGCCCAAGTAATGTCATGGCAAGATGGGTTTTTCCCCCTAGCTTAGCACATTTAAGGACATTATGCATACAGTCTCCATTTAGCCAGGAGACTTGTGAGCACATCTGGGGAAAGTGTATGTTTATCATTGCTTCTTTGTCCCTGCATAAGCTATGTTGGAATAGAAAACCAGTAAAGGGAGCAACACCCCTCACCTAGACTCTGACCCTAATTCCTCTGCACGGTTCACTGCTGGGTCATGGCAGAGCTTGGATTTGTATCACAACTGGAGTTATTGTGATTGCCCACACATGGGATTTAATAGAATAAGAGACCGAATGATTTTTGTCTCTTTTTAGAGTCAAGATTTTTGTTTCTTTGCTTTATATTATTATTATTATTATTATTATTATTATTATTATTATTATAAATTTTAAAGCTATTCTTTCTGCTGGGCATTGAACATCATGTAACCAAAAACTATTTCTCTTTCTGAAGTCAGTTGAGGTTCTTTGGGGTTAGGAGAAACCTTCTGACTCCTTTAGTCTTCCATCACTATTTGGATAAAAATCCTGTCAGCCATATTCCTTCCCTGATAAGCAATATGAACATTTTCCTCTGTGTTGACCTTCCTATTTGCACAATATACGCTGGCTAACATCTAGCCTCGGAGGTATCCATGGCCTATATGGTCAAGAAGATAAGTACCTCATCTAAGTTGTAAAATGCTTTGAGAGCTGTCCCATCATTCCCTAGGACTAAGCCTAAAAGCAAGGGTGAAAATATTGACTGTCCTTTCAGCCATTGTACCCTCACTGGCTTTAGTCTCCAATTATGGTTGTTGAATGTCAGTTAAAAAAGTATTGAAGCATAAATTGTGCTTTAAAATCTAGATGTTATACAAAACTTAGATACATTGACATAGATAATTTTTAAATAAACTTTTAATAAACTTTTTAAGACTGTTTTTTCTAATTAGAAACCAGACACAGAGAAAAACAATAAACAACTGTCATAATAAAACACACACATAAAAATATCTTTATTTTTAACAGCACATCGTGGTGGTCTGAATGAGATATTCACTATAGTCTAAGGCATTTGAATACTTGGCCTCTGGTTGGTGGTACTGTTGGGGAGTTTTAAGAGATGTATGTGGCTTTGTTAGTAGAGGTATGCCCCCTGGGGGGCAGACTTTAAAACTTTAAAGACCCATGCCATTTTGAGCCACTCTCTCTACTTTCTGCTAATGATTTAAAATGGGAGTTCTTGAACTCTCATCAAAGAAGTTTGACTTTATATATGTTAATTAACAGAGACCCCCAAATGGATAATGCCCAGATAGTGAGAGACTTTGGAGCACTCAACCCTATATAGAATGCTTTTATCAAACTCATCCCCTCAAGGCTCCTGGAAATAGGTAAAAGAGGCAGAAAGACTTTAAAAGCCAAAGGTAGGCAATGACTCCAAAGAAACAGGACTGATGCATATATGAATACAGAGACTGTCACACTGCGCAAGTAAAAGCCAGACAGAATCCCTGCAGAGAATGGTAGTAATGCACTACAGGGGGACACCAAAGAGTGCTGATAAAATGCTATATAAGGAAACACCAGAGAGTAGTGGTAATATACTATAGGGAACACAAGAGATCGGTGGGAATATACTATATGGTGGGGACACCAGAGAATGGTGATCATACACTATAGGGAGACATCAAAAAATGATGGTTAGCCGGGCATGGTGGCGGACGCCTTTAATCCCAGCACTGGGGAGGCAGAGGCAGGCAGATTTCTGAGTTCGAGGCCAGCCTGGTCTACAAAGTGAGTTCCAGGACAGCCAGGGCTATACAGAGAAACCCTGTCTCAAAAAAACAAAAACAAACAAACAAACAAACAAAATGATGGTTAGTACACTATAGAGGGATTCCAGAAATTAGTGGTAATATACTATGGGGGAGGGCACTAGAGAGTGGTAGTAATATACTAAAGATGGATGCCATAGAGTGGTGGTAATATACTATAGGAGAGTACCAGAAATGGCCAAAGAAACACCATAGTGGGCATCAGAGAGAGGTAGTGATGCACATCACCATAGGGGGACAGCAAAGAAAATTAGTAATGCACCACAGGGAACACCAGAGAGATAACTTTATAATTATACTTGTGCAACTCCAAAAGTTAACAGATTTCTATAACACCACTCGTTCTACAGCTAAACATAATCCCACCTTATACTGAGACAAAAAAAGGAAACTGACCACCCAGTGAAGATATAAAGGATTTGAAAATGGCTGATACACTCCAGGGGAACATAAAATTCGGTTCCCTCAAACAGATCAATGAGAAATTATTAAGGAATGCCATGACACAAGCCTCCCAAGAAGAAAAGCAATAACTGCTCTAGTCACTCAAACCTTTGGGAGAAAAGGACTAAAATCCTCAAACAAGTAACCAGGACCTGTTATCGCTGCCTTTGTTGTGACCCAAGAGGTAGTTTCAAAGAACTACCCTTACTAAAACTCACGCAAAGGAGATGCACATTCCCTGGGGAATATTGACAAATAGATTTTATTCAGATGCCTTTCTGAGGTAGAAACATAATACATTTGGACAGAAAAAGCAAAAGAAGTGGTTGAGTCCTCATCAAAAAGAATCAGTCCTTGTGTTGGATTCCCAAAACCTCTTCAAAATAACAATGGGCTTTATTTATTTCAAAAATATATTCATGCTTGAGTATTCTGTGGGTATTCTACCTCTCAGCTTTGGTTTTACCTTTATTCTACTATTTCCTATCCTGCAGACTGTTACACTGCTGGCCATGGTGGTCAGAGAAACCACATTGCATATACAGATAAACATATACATGTACACACACAAACCATAAGCACATGTGCACAGATAAATATGTGCATGAACACACACAAGAGTTTATACACGTACATAATACAAATGTACAAATACACACTGTGGGGAGCGGGCGTGGCTGCATGGGCCAAAGATGGCGCCCTGGCTCTGTGCTAAAGCCCCATAACCTTGCTTGTTTACCTCAGTATCAATCATGCACACGTGTACCTCGTTTGAGAGGTTAGTACAACATCTCGAAAGACCATCCTATCAGCCAATCCCGCATGCTGCCTTGGATGTGTTCGGCTATGATTGGGTGTTGGGAGGTGACGTGAGTGAATGGAAGAGATAAGTGTGAACAGTCCCAGAGTGAGAGAATGAGAGAGAGAGATTTTTGAGAGAGATTGATAGAGATATATGATTGATTGACGATGATGGAGAGACTGAAGTCTGACTGACTGAAGCTGGGGAAGCTGCAAGAAACCTCCTAATAAAGAGAAGCAGCTGCAGCTGCTCTGAACCTGCTTTTTGGAGTTAATGTCATTTATTCCAATCTCTGCTGGTCAGAGATTGGGCTCCGACACACACACAAGCAAAAATATACAAGAAGCCCACACAAATATAAAATACATATGTACATAAATACATATACATATACACATATACATACACATAAAATATACACATATACCACACATATTAGTATATGCACATTTTCTTAGTTAGGGTTACTATTGATGTGATAAAACACCCTGAACAAAATCAACTTGGCAAGGAAACAGTTTATTTCACCTGCAGTCCCATATAACATCTCATCATCAAAAGCAATGAGGACAGGAACTCACACAGGGTAGAAACCTGGAGGCAGGAGCTAAAGTAGAGACTATTAAGGGTGCTGCTTATTGGCTTGCTCTTCATAGTTTGCTCAGCCTACTTTCTTATAAACCCAGGTCTACCAGACCAGGGAGAGCACCATCTACAATGGGCTGAGCCCTTTCCTATTAACTAATTAAGAAAATGTCAGCTCTTCCAATCTCAGGTGCTGGGGCACCTGCAGGTCACAAGAACCACACCACTCACAACCAGTTCTGCAAATGCCACAGAAGTTGCATAAAGAAACCACAGACACAAAGATACGAGTCTCCTCCTAAGGGGGTTGACCCCAAGTTCCTGAGGAACATGCACGTTGCCAAGAAGCACAAGAAAGGTCTGAAGAAGATGCAGGCCAGCAATGCAAAGACAGTGAGTGCACGAGCAGAGGCAATCAAGGCTTTGTGAAGCCTCAGGCCATCAAGCCCAAGATGCCAAAGGGCCCCAGCTGCAAACTCAGCCATCTCTTTCATTGCTCACCTCAAGCTTGGGAAGCAGATTCAAAGCTACATGACCATGGGTTGTAGGCTCTGCCAACCACAGTCCAAGATTCAAACCAAGACAGAAGCCACAGCTCCAACTAAAGTCTAGGCTCTAGCTCCAGCTCAGGCTCCCAAAGGTGCCCAGGCACCTGTGAAGGCCCCATAGAAAAGGCTTCTGCCCACGTGAAGACAGACAGACTGTTGGGAAACACCTACATACATACTGTTTGCAAATGACCAGTGTCCTATGCTGTTTTTACAAATAAACTTAAGGTAAAATCTGTTTTAAAGAATTCCCTACAGGATTGCCTACAGCCTGATCTTATGGAGACATTCAGTCAGTTGAGGTTCCCCCTTCAGCTGATTCTAGCTTGTGTCAAGTTGACATAAACTAGCTAATAAATTGACTGCTGGAATGTAGAGTTTGGGACTTTAGACTGGGAAAACAGTTGAATGCTTCATGAGTCATACTAGTAGAAGCATGGAAGATAGTGGTGCTGAGAGCAATGTAGCTTATGATGGCCCTGCTAAAGAGACTTCAGAGGAAAATATTAATAAGTTGCCTAGAGGTCATATTTATGATATTTTGGCAAAGGATGAGGTTACATTTTGCCCTTGTCTAAAAACTCTATCTGAGGCTAGACTGAATAGTTTGGAATTCATGGTATTGGCAGAGAAGATTTCAAGACAGCCTAGTATTGACTGAGTCATGTGATTACTGGTGGTTACTCTTATGCAGAGCTATAATCTACAGGAGCAAAATGAGGAAGGAAAAAATACAACATGTACAGTTTAAAGAGAAAGGATCACCAGGAAGCATAGTAGAGCTAAGTCCAGTGCTCAAAAACATAAAATGTTTAACGAAAAGCCTATGTTAAATGGAAAAAGGGAGTGGTAACCTCAGGGCAAGACCCCATCCAAGTAAGCTTCCAACCTGTGGAAAGGAAGAAAAGAATAGCTTAAATAGTGAAAGAACCCATCAACAACAGAAACCTAATGCAGACGTAATTGAACAAAGGGCCCAAGTCCCAGCCCCAGCAATCAGAAGAACTGGGGCATCTTCAGCCACATTATTCTGGCTTTAGAATCAATCATGTAAGAAAGGGGTTGATATTTCTTGGTGGCTACAAAAAGCTACTGAGGCCAGGCATATATCAGGTGTGTCCCTGCATGGAGTTCCAGAGAGGCCATTGTATGAAGCTGTGAAGGTGAAGCCTGGATTGCTTTGGAGACCCTACAGTGTTGGAGATGAGAGAGTTACATGTCAAGAAGAGCCTCTAACGGTATTTGGAACCAGCCCAAGAAAAAAAAGTGTGCTGCAGTCAACAAAGCTGAAAGGAGTCGGAGATCTGAAGAGCATTCTGACATCAGACACGCAGATGCAGAATTTGTAGTTTTCCCGCTGGTTCTTGGTCTTGCTTTGGTCCAGTGCTCCCTTTCCCCCTTCTGGAATGGTCATGTATATTCTGTGTCATTGCATATTGGAAGTATGTGATCTGCTTTTTAATTTTGATTTTACAGGGGTTACAGTTAATGGATTGATTGAGTTTCAAAAGAGGTTTTCGACTTTGGACTTTTAAATACTTGAAACTGTGATAGACTATGGGGACCTTAGAGTTTGACTGAATGCATTTTGCATTATGATAAGATTATTAGCCTCTGGGGGCCTGGGAATGGAATATGGTGGTTTGAAGATGGCCTCCATAGGCTCATAGATTTGAACACTTGGTCGCTGACTAAAACACATAGGTACATATATAAACAGAATTATATTCATGTAGGTACATATGAATATATACATGTACACACATAAATATATATATATGCACACAAATAAATATTATGTACATACACATAAGCATTCACATGTATATACACAAACATAAAAATATACCCAAGTACACAGAAATAAATATACACATCTAAACACATACCCATACACACAAATAAATATACACATGTGCACCCCCACAGAAACATGCACAAATTCTAAAATACATAATATATAGATGTATACACGGACATTTAAACATATATCTGTACACACAAATAATTATACAGATGAATGCATATATGCACATACACATGCACACATATAAACAAATATTCATGTGTACCCATAAATATACATGTACACAAATACATAAGCATTCATATATATATATATATATATATATATATATATATATATATATATATATATATACACAAACATAAATAGACATATGTGTACACACATAAACATAATGCATGTCTTTGTCAAAACTCAGTTTTGTATATGTGTTTGGATATATATCTGGATCTTCTATTATACTGCTGTTTGAGTAGGAATATCCCCTGTACTAGTTAGCGTTCTCTAGAAAAACAGAACTTGTAGAATGAGTCTCTGTCTAAATATATATTGAAGGATATTTATAAGAATGACTTACAGGAGCCGGGCGTGGTGGTGCACGCCTTTAATCCCAGCACTCAGGAGGCAGAGGCAGGCTGATTTCTGAGTTCAAGGCCAGCCTGGGCTACAAAGTGAGTTCCAGGACAGCCAGTGCTATACAGAGAAACCCTGTTTCAAAAAAACAAACAGAAAGAAAGAAAGAAAGAAAGAAAGAAAGAAAGAAAGAAAGAAAGAAAGAAAGAAAGAAAGAAAAGAAAAGACAAGACAAGACAAGACAAGACAGGCTATTGTCCAACTAATCTAAAAATGGCTAGCTAAGAGTGGAAAGTCGTGCCGGGCGTGGTGGTGCATGCCTTTAATCCCAGCACTGGGGAGGCAGGGGCAGGCCAATTTCTGAGTTCGAGTACAGCCTGGTCTACAGAGTGAGTTCCAGGACAGCCAGGACTATACAGAGGAACCCTGTCTCGAAAAACAAACAAACAAACAAACAAACAAAAAAGAGTGGAAAGTCGTAATAGTTGTTCAGTTCTTGAGGCTGGATGTCTCAGCTGAAGAAGTAGGCTCTAATCCCAGTGAAGCAATGGACTTGCTAGCAAGATGAAAGCAATCAAACAAAGAGAAAAAGCTTCCTTCTTTCATGTCCTTATGTAGGCTTCCAGAAGAAGGTGTGACCCAGATTAAAGGTATATGGCCTCCCTCTGCAAGATCCAGATTAAAGAGGTGTTTTTTGGACGTGGATCTTCCTACTTCTAATTAAGCAAAAATCCTTCAGAGGTGTTTAACCAGGACATGCCTACCATTATATAATTATCCCTCATACAACCACAAATGCTATAAATTTAGAAAAGGTGGCAATGTCCATTGAGAGACAGTCTTTTATTATCTCACATTTAAATGTGATAATCACTGATATTTTAATTGGTATCATATCACATGATAAGAAAATTGAGGGAAGAAAACATAGATATCTGTATAAAAGTATTCTTAACAGAAATATTGGAAAAATACTCATGTCAACTATAATCCTCATTTCTGTAATTGGTCATACAGCTGGTATTTATCAGTACCTTCTTCTACTACCCATTCTGCATTTCCTCCACCCTTGTCCAGAACTTGGCAGGTTTTGGCTGTGGTCCCTGATTTACAGGAACAGATGTTGCATTCCACTCACCAGTGATCCCAAGATCCTGGGTGTGCTAGGGCCCACTGAGTTTGTGCCCAAGCCTGAAGTTTCTTATTGTTTCTACTTTTCTCACATGATTTTTGAGTTCTAATGTATACTTTCATGTCATCTGTAAACAGAGATAGTTTGACTTTTTTCTTTATTCATATTGATAAGAGATTGTTTTTTGTTTTTTGTTTCATTGTTTTGTTTTGTTTTGTTTTTAACAACCCATACTCTTTCAGTGGAAGTGTTTGCACTGTTCAAGAAGAAATGATTGAAATATGGTTCAGCTTTCACTTTTTATAATAGAATGAAATTCTGGGCCCACTTATGATCAGTTCCCAATGCTCCACTGAAAACAATAGTAACAACAAAATAATCACGATCGCACGTGTGCTATGAGCATACAGATATAATCAGATATGAAAACAAACATTCTTTTTTTTGTTTTTTTTTTTTTTTTGGACAGGGTTTCTCTGTGTAGCTATGGCTGTCCTGGTTTTTTTTTTNTCTCTGTATAGCCCTGGCTGTCCTGGAACTCACTTTGTAGACCAGGCTGGCCTCGAACTCAGAAATCCGCCTGCCTCTGCCTCCCGAGTGCTGGGATTAAAGGCGTGCGCCACCACGCCCGGCTGCTATGGCTGTCCTGGAACTCACTTTGTAGACCAGGCTGGCCTCGAACTCAGAAATCTGCCTGCCTCTGCCTCCCAAGTGCTGGAATTAAAGGCATGCGCCACCATGCCCGGCTCACATTCTTTTTTTAAAAAATAATTTTTATTAGATATTTTCTTCATTTACATTTCAAATGTTATCTCGAAAGTCCCCTATACCCTCCCCCTGCCCCAAACATTCTTTAAATTCCCATCCTATTGTGATATAAAGGAACTCTGATGCTATGTCCAATGATGAGTTATTAGTTACTCCAAGTATCAGTAGAAAGCAGAGTGAGACTAGTGCATAGACAGAAATAGTAAAGAAAAAAAGGGGCGGGGGAGTAAATAGAAGAGGTAATCAATGGGGTGATATGGATGGATGAAGCATTTTGGCAGAATGTAGAATAACACCACCAACAAAAGGCAAAGATCCAAGAGATAACTTAAAAGAATTTTTGGTTTAAGGAGGCTGAGACACAGATATGTCTTAGTTAGGGTTTTATTGATGTAAAGGAACACCACAACCATGGCAACTGTCATAAAGGAAAACATTTAATTGAGGCTAGCTTACAGTTTCAGAGGTTTAGCCCATTATCGTCATGATGGGATCATCATCTAGGAAGACATGGTGGTAGAGAAAGAGCTGAGAGTTCTACATCTTGATCTGAAGGCAGCAGAAAGAGACTGCATAGTCTCCTTCACACTGGGTGTAGCTTGAGTATATCTGGCCTCAAAGTTCTGCCCCCACAGTTACACACTTTCTCTAACAAGGCTACACCTCCAAACAGTGCCACTCTCTATGGCCAAGTATTCAAACACATGAGTTTATGGGACTATTTCTATCCAAACCACCACAAGAGACAACACAAAACCAGGCTAAATTATGCTCTTTGGGGAAACCTATCAACTTTTTAATGTGAGCACTTAGAGCTATGAACTTTCTTTATGGAGCTCCTTGACTTCGTACAAGAAGTTCATTTTATTCTAGGAGCTTAATTTCCTCTGAGTTCTTCAGTGACTCATTGCTCATTCAAAAAAAGTATTGTTCACTCTCTGTGCTGGCTAGATTTATGTTGACACAAACTATAATCATCTGAGAGAAGGAAACATTGATAAGAGAATGCCTCCATAAATTCAGCCTGTAGCACAGCCAGTAGGGCTTTTTCTTAATTAGTGATTGATGGCATGGCCCCTTGTGGGTGGGTGCTATCCCTTGGCTCATGGGTTCTGTAAGAAAGCAGATTGAGCAAGCCATGGGGAGCAAACTAGTAAGCAGCACCCCATGACCTCTGCATCAGCTCCTACCTCCAGGATCCTTCCCTGTTTATGTCCTAGATTCCTTCAGTGATGAACAACAATGTGGAAGTGTAAGACAAACCCTTTCTTCCCCAACTTGCTTTGTTTCATGGTGTGGTTTATCACAGCAATTGTAACCCTAACTTAGACAGCCTTCAAGTATTTGAGTTTCTCATGTTAATCTTGCTATGGTTTCTAGTTTTATCTCACTATGATCTGAAGTGCAAACTTCTGGTTTCTTTGGAAAGTTCGTTATGTCAAATAATGTTTTGCAGGGGCACACAGGAGAAAGCATATTTTGCTAAAGCAGACACATAAAAGAATGTTTTCCTGAAGCAGACACATGTGAATGAATGTTTTGCTATAGCAAACATGTGAAAGGTCACATGATAAAGGAGTATAAATGTGACCTCACAGACACTGGGAGCTGGAGCATTCATTGGTTTGGTTTGCTCCACCTTGCTATTCTTTGCTAACACACCTGCATTGGTTCACCTTACATAGCCTTGTTGAACTCCACTTGTGGTAATACCAGTATTGGGAGAAACTAGGCAAAGAACTCTTCATAAAGTTCCCAAGGCTTGTTGCCGCTTCAGCAGTCTTGGGCCAGTTGGTGAGCCTTGCAGATTCTTCAGGAGTGAGCTGTGTTTCTGCATGGTGTTTGACTGCCAAGAGGACTGGACTGCAGCTGCTGATTCATATTTGGTGTTTGCTACAGGACTGAATTGCTGACAAAGAAGATTGAGCTCACCCCCCAAAAAAACCTATTACTAAACAGGTCCACTTCCCTCATATCCTAATAACTTTTCTCCTTTACTATCTCTGGGGGGTTGTGGGTTTAGGGGATGTTGAATGTTTACTAAAATAGGCTGCAAAAATTTAATTCTACAATTATCTGATAGGTTACAGGGCATTGCTTTCTTTATCATCTTTCTTTCTTTTGTATTTATTGAGGTTTTCTTTGTGCCCTACAATGTACTCATTCTCAAGATAGTTCCATGCACTGCTGAGAAGAATGTGTATACTGTATTCATTAGATAAAATACTCTGTAGACATATGTAGAGCCCAATTCATTTATTGCATAATTTAGTTTTGAAGTGTTTTGTTGGTTTTTCTGGACTTGAGGGGGTAGGTCTATCTAGATGTGAGAATGGGATATGTAAGTCTTTCATTAAGCTCTAGCTAGGCCTATATGGATGTTTCTTTTTTTTTTAAGATTTATTTATTATATGTAAGTACACTGTAGCTGTCCTCAGACACTCCAGAAGAGGGCATCAGATTTCATTATAGATGGTTGTGAGACACCATGTGGTTGCTGGGATTTGAACTCGGGACCTTCGGAAGAGCAGTTGGTGCTCTTAACCACTGAGCCATCTCACCAGCCCCTATATGGATGTTTCTATACCATATCCAATCCACATTACATGTTTAAAGGCCCCAGTACTTGTCCCACGGATATTTATAATCATTGTGTCCTATTGGTGAATTGGCTCCTTTTTGTCAAAATATAGAGGACTTCTTTATCTCTCCTGATAAGTTATGATTTGAAGGTTACATCAGATCTGAGAGTTGCTACAGCAGATTATTAGTATTTTCTGGTTTGCATTGTAATTTGACTTCTGGGTTAGTCTCTTAGCTTATAATGTAAAGACATCAGTGTCTTTCTTGGAAAAAGCTAATTTTAAAAATCGTGGTTTTCTAAACTAATCCTAAATTTGTGCATTCTAATAGGTGAGATAAGGCCATATATGTCCAAGGTTATGCTTGGAAAGAGTGCACATTTTTTTTCTCTATGTGGTTTCATTGTTTCTTTTTCTGTATGGTTGGTTAATTTGTAGTTCTTCCTTCCTTTCCTTACAGCCTTGGTATTTGCTGTCATGCTGTGTTGGGAATGATTGGATTCTTCTCTGCCACCCTCCGATGTTCTGTTGTTGTATTATATACTGAATTTTTGTTTTGTATTTAATTCCTCCTTTATTTCCTTATTTTTTGATAATTTCATATATAGTGCTATGATTATTGTCACCCTCAACTAACCTTTGTTACTTCTTCCTCTCCCTCTATTTCTTCCCAGCAAGTTCTCAAGTGGCTACACTATATAGACAGTGAAAAAAAGGACCCCACCCACAACAATAGGTTCCTCCTTTCTCCATGATGTAAAAGTGAAAAACCCAATATGACAGTCCCACAGCCAGCATCATGCTAACACAGAAAATCTTGACATAAATTGACTAAGATTAGGAACAAGACAAAGGTGTCCATTCTCTCTACTCTATTTAATAACGAGATTGATCCTGGAGCAATAGAAGAAATGAAAGAAAATAAAGAGCTACATAAAGGAAAGAAAGAAGTGGAAATATCCTTTACTTGAAGATATTATCATTCTATATATAAGAGAGCTAAAAGAATCTACCAGAAAACTCTTAGAGCTGATGAATTCTTTCAGCAAAGCAGAGGACACAAAATTAACACATGAACATCAGTTGCTTTTCTGAAACTTTGATAGACATCCTAGAAAGAAACAGGATAAGCAATTCCATTTATGCCTCAAAAATAATAAAACACCTTGGAAAAACCTAACAGAGAGAGTTAAAGAATCTTATTATTCAAACTTTAAAACACTGAAGAAAGAAATTGAGGGAGACAAAAGAAGATGAAAGTATGTTTGAGGATTAGAAAAATTGGTACTGTGAAGATGGCCACTGACCAAAAGCAATGTACAGATTCAATGCAATCCTTATCAATATTCTAGGACCATTCTTCATAGAATCAGAGAAAAAAATCTATTTTAAAATTTATGTACGAAATATATGAAAGGCTATATATTGCCAAAAAAAAAAAAAAAAAAAAAAAGACTCCTGAGCACTAAGAATTCTTGAGGTGTTGGGCCATGGTGGTACATGTCTTTAATCCCAGCGCTCAGGAGGCAAAGACCGGCAGATCTTTAAGTTTGAGATAAGTCTGGTCTACAAAGCAAGTTCTAGGACAAATGTGGCTACACAAAGAAACTGTGTCTCAAAAACACCAATTAAATGAAAGATTTCTTGAGATATAGCCATTTCTAATTTCAAGTTATATAGCTATAGTGAAAGAGAAAAGAGGCAGAGGCAGGTGGATTTCTGAGTTCCAGGCCAGCCTGGTCTACAAAGTGAGTTCCAGGACAGCCAGGGCTACACAGAGAAACCCTGTCTCGAAAAACAGAAAGAAAGAAAGAAAGAAAGAAAGAAAGAAAGAAAGAAAGAAAGAAAGAAAGAAAGACAAGAGAGAGAGAGAGAGAGAGAGAGAGAGAGAAATCTGGTATAGAGGACCTAGATGTAAGCCCATGCATATAAAACTACCTGATTTTTTACAAAGATCATACATCTTCAACAAACAGTGCTGGGAAAACTGGACATCTACATTTACAAAGATCCACATCCCACACCTTGTACAAAAATCAACTCAAATAAATAAAAGACTCTAGTGAAACTCTGAGCCTGCTAGAGAAAAAAAGAGGGGTACACTTCAAGACACAAGCATAAGTAAGAACTCCACTCAGGATTAGGACAACAGTTGGCAAATGAGACTTTGTTAGACCTTCTCACCCCAAAATAAAACAGACTATTGCCATGAATCTGTTTCCCACCAGAACTAAATGAAAAGACCCTATTGATCAAGACACAAATACTTTTATGGTGGGATATAAAGAAATCAGTTGGTTGGCTTCCATGGTACCAAAGGAGAAAAATCAGCAATGGTCTTAACTGGTTGTAAACCTATGAACTATAAGACCAACATGCCAAGCATGATGTGCCCCTTTGTTCAACAGTAATTGTTATTATGGAGGTAACCAAGAATGCTCCCATTGGATTTGTGGCCCTCTCTACAGAAGGAATTGATGCCTAATAATAGTATAAACTTACTCCTGTTGACATGGTGTCAAAATGTAAATATTTATGTTTATATGTGTGTATTAATGTTACTCTCAATATTCATCAGAGAAGCATCCTTTTACAGTGAGCAAAACCTGAATGTGGAGAATCAAAATAGGCCAAATGCTGATAGTAAGTGATATTGGGTACTCAGTCCTAAGCTGGACAACAACTAACCCCAAGGACATTGTATAAGAGGGGCCAGAAAGAATGTAATAGCTGGAATATGGAGAGGGGTGCTGTAAAATGGTGCCTTCTATCCATGGTCTGACTACTGTGCCAATTAACTCACAGTATCAGTAGCAACCTGCACAAGACTAGGTCTATAAACATTCTTTCTTGAATGGGAGACAGGGCCATAAAACTCGTTACCATTCCCTGGGGTGATACAGTAGTTAACAGTTACTAAGAAGAGGGTATCCTATTCATCAGTAGTATAGCCAGTGGTAACTTGCCTTTGCACAAGAAAATAATTCCACGCATGTTCGTGCAGACAACACTAATTAAATTCAGTGGGCTACAAGAATATATGGAGATAGACCCGACAGAAGAAAAGGCTAAGAGCGAGGATGATGGGGGTGGGAGGGGAAGGAGCAAGGGATGCCGTAACCAAGGTGTGTTGCTTATTGTGAAACTGTAAACGAACGCCTGTAAAGGAACTGCTGGAATTAAAGAGCTACAACAAAACACCTGTGAAGCAATAAATAGGTCAACAAACTGAACAGCTCTGAATGGAAAAGGACACAAATGACCCAACAAGTTAAAAAAAAAAAAAAAGTTCACCATTCCCAATCACTAATAAAATGCAGAGTAAAATGGATAGTCTGGTTTGGTTTGACCTTATTTTATTTTATTATTTATTATTTAGATGCTTGTTTGTTTTCTAAGAAGAGATGGAAATGTGTGGAGAAATTGGGAGAAGGAGGAAACCTCAACCAGAATATATTATATGAAAAAAAAAATCTGTTTTCAATAAAAGAAGAGAGAAAAAGAAAGATCTACTTTGAAAGGCTGGAGAGAGAACTCAGAAGTTAAGA
This sequence comes from Mus minutoides, assembly GCA_902729485.2. NCBI lineage: Eukaryota > Metazoa > Chordata > Mammalia > Rodentia > Muridae > Mus > Mus minutoides. The sequence goes on along the minus strand of CACVCL010028828.1, from coordinate 66,493 downwards.
GTACTGGCTGTTCTTCCAAAGAAGTAGGTTTGATTCCAAGTACCCACGAGACATCTTAACACCATCTGTGACTACAATTCCAGAGTCTCTGACATACTCTGATGGGCTCCACAGGCACCAGTCATGCCTATGTTGCATAGATACTTGAGGTTAAAATATTAATACACATACAATACAATAAAATAACTACTTTAAGAGTCTATCCCCACTCTGTCTCAGGGTTTATATTTGCTGTGACCAAAAGCAACTTAGGGAGGAAAGTTTTTTTCTTTTCTGTAACTGTGGGCTTCTTTATGCCTGCCCTTGCTCCCAAATAATGACATGGAGACTATATTTATTTTTAAGTTTTTGGCCTTGTACTTGGGCTTATTTCCAACTAGCTCATAACTCAATTATCCCACTAATACTAATACTATTCTGCCAAACTAGTTACCTCTCCTTAGCTTCATACATCCAACTTCCTCTGGGTCTCAGTGGTGAATCCCCCCAGTACTGGACTATCTCCTTCCCAGAGTTCCCCTCTCTGACCAGAAGCCCCACCTTAATATTCTACCTTTTGCTTATGCCATAGTCCTTTTCTTTTAATCAATTAGGAGGTGCCTTAGGCAGGCAAAGATGGCAGAGACACATCTTCACAGAGTACACAAAAAATATCATTCCAATATATCTCCCTTTTAATCTGTAAAAGGCCTTTGCTTATATTAATAAACCATATACAATAAAAACAATTATGAGAACTATCATGTAAAACTACACTCACAATGTCCAGTCCATTTGTATTTGGCAATTCTATTATCCATCCTATCTTGGAGAGTTCAAAGTTTTGTTCTTAAATCACTTTCTATCATAAATAACTTGCATTTATTGACCTATCAATGTCTTTTAAACTTTAAATCATTTTCCTTTTTGTTTTTTAATTGGATATTTTCTTTATTTACATTTCAAATGTTATCTCCTTTCCCAGTCACTCCCCCCTGGAAGCCCCCTATCCTTCCCTCCCCTTGTTTCTATGAGTGTGTTCCTCCACCCACCCACCCACTCCCAACTCCCCACCCTCAGTTCCCTTACACTGGGGCATCTATCGAGCCTTCATAGGACCAAGGACCTCTTCTCTTCTTCCATTGATGTATGACAAGGCCATCCTCTGCAACGTATGCAACTGGAGCCATGTGTACTCCTTTGTTGATGGCTTATTCCTTGGGAGCTCTTGGGGGGACTGGTTGGTTGACATTGTTGTTCTTCCTGTGGGGTTGCAATCTCCTTCAACTCCTTTGGTCCTTTCTCTATTCTCTATTGGGGACCCTATGCTCAGTCCAATGATTGGCTGCGAGCATCCATCTCTGTATTTGTAAGGCTCTGGCAGGGCCTCTCAGGAGACAGCCATATCAGGTTCCTTTCAGCATGCACTTCTTGGCATCCATAATAGTGTCTGGGTTTGATAACTGTATATAGGATGAATCCCCAAGTGGTATAGCCTCTGAATAGCCTTTCCTTCAGTTTCTTCTCTACACGTTATCTCCATATTTGCTCCTGTGTGTATTTTGTTCTTCTTCTATGAAGGACCAAAGCACCGACACTTTGGTCTTCCTTCTTCTGGAGCGTCATAGGTCTGTGAATTGTATGTTGGTTATTTGGAACTTTTGGGCTACTATCCACTTATCAGTGAGTACATACCATGTGTGTTCTTTTGTGATTGGGTTTCCCCACTCAGGATGATTTTTTTTTTTGTTTGGTTGGTTTTTCGAGACAGGGTTTCTCTGTATAGCCCCGGCTGTCCTGGAACTCACTTTGTAGACCAGGCTGGCCTCAAACTCAGAAATCCACCTACCTCTGCCTCCTGAGTGCTGGGATTAAAGGCGTGCACCACTACACCTGATATTTTTTAATTCTATCCATTTGCCTAAGAATTTCATGAATTCATCATTTTCAATAGCTGAATAACACTCCATTGTGAAAATGTACCACATGTTCTGTATCCAATCCTCTGTTGAAGGACATCTGGGTTCTTTACAGCTCTTGGCTATTATAAATAAGGCTGTTATGAATATAGTGGAGCATGTATCCTTATTACACGTTAGAGCATCTTCTGGATATATGCCCAGGTGTGGTATTGCTGAGTCCTCAGGTAGTAGTATGTCCAATTTTCTGAGGAACCTCCAAATTGATTTCCAGAGTGGTTGTACCAGATTGCTATCCTACCAGCAATGGAGGAATGTTCCTCTTTCTTTGCATTCTCATGAGCATCTGCTGTCCTCTGAGTTTTTGATTTTAGCCATTCTGGATGGTGTGAGGTGGAATCTCCTGTTGTTTTGATTTGCATTTTCTTGATGACTAAGGATGTTGAACATTTCTCTAGGTGCTTCTCAGCCATTCAATATCCCTTAGTTGAAAATTCTTTGTTTATCTCTGTACCCCATTTTTAATAGGGTTATTTGACTTTCTGGAGTCTAACTTCTTGAGTTCTATGTATATGTTGGATGTTAGCCCTCTATCAGATGTAGGGTTGGTAAAGATCTTTTACCAATCTGTTGGCTGCTGTTTTGTTCTATTGACAGTGTCCTTTGCCTTACAGAAGCTTTGCAATTTTATGAGGTTCCATTTGTCAATTTTTGATCTTAGAGCATAAGCCACTTCTGTTCTGTTCAGGAATTTCCCCCCTGTGCCCATGTGTTCGAGGCTCTTCCCCATTTTCTCCTCTATAAGTTTCAGTGTCTCTGGCTTTATCTGGAGGTCCTTGATCCACTTGGAATTGAGCTTTGTCAAGGAGATAGGAATGGGTCAATTTGCACTTTTCTACATGCTGACCACTAGTTGAACCAGCACCATATGTTAAAAAAAAAAAAGCCGTCTTTTTTCCACTGGATGGTTTTAGCTCCTTTGTCAAAGATCAAGTGACTATATGTGTGTGGGTTCATTTTTGGGTCTTCAATTCTATTTCATTGATCTACCTGCCTGTCTCTGTACCAATACATACAGTTTTTATCACTATTGCTCTGGAATGCAGCTTGAGGTCAGGGAGAAGATTTCCCAAAAGTTCTTTGATTGTTGGGTTTTTTGTTATTGCAGATGAATTTGCAAATTGTTCTTTCTAACTCTGTGAAAAATTGATTTGGAATTTTGATGGGGATTGCATTGAGTCTGTAGATTACTTTTGGCAAGATGGCCATTTTTACTATATTAATCCTACCAGTAATCTATTATCTATCCTATCTTGGTGAGTTCAAAGTTTTGTACTTAAATTACTTTCTATCATAACTTGCATTTATTGACCTATCAATATCTTTTAGACCTTAAATCATTTTCTTTTTTTGTTTGTTTGGTTGGTTGGTTTTTTGAGACAGGGTTTCTCCAGGACAGCCCTGGCTGTCCTGGAACTCACTTTGTAGACCAGGCTGTCCTCCAACTCAGAAATCCGCCTGCCTCTGCCTCCCAAGTGCTAGGATTAAAGGCATGCGCCACCAGGCCCGGCTTAAATCATTTTCTTAAATCCTGAACAACTTAAGCTTAATTGTGACACTATAACTATCTAGTCTTCAACCCTATTAGTGGCATAAAAAGAAATATTACCTGAGTAAACAGGAAATATAGCATGAAGCTTCCAAAACTACAGAAATGACAGAGGCAGCTGGCTGCCTGGACAGTCCCCCAAGGTTACTCTGCAGTGTTGGAGCATCCGTCTTTGGCCTTCTGTCCCAGCATGTGATAAACTTTTCTCTGAAGCAAGAATTATGAAGAACTTGCCTACCTCATTCTTACCAAGTCTGGCAGTCAACTCTTCCATGTCCATTTTTTTTGCCCAGTGGCTAGCTTTGCCATATTTGAAGTAAACTCCATATGGAAGTTCTTTGATGTCCATCATCCTCTTTGAAATAGATTATGAATGCTACCAGGAGCAGTTGTGTCTCACTGTTATGAAAGACTTTTATTAATAAAAACATTTTAAAATGTCATATTCTGAAGATTTCTGATGTTTTTGAAGACCACTTATTTATCTATAGTATAGGCAAATAGATAGGTAAATGTTGTTTGTTTCTAGATATCTGCTATCTGCTTAACTTTGAAAATATTTACAGGATGGTAAATAAAGCTTATTTATGTAATTAACTAAGTTAGTATCTATCATGACCATAAGTTTAAATGACTATTATCTTGAATTTCTTAATTATCCTAAACAGTCTACAATAACAGCTTTCAAGGACTAGAACTTCATATTGCATTTTTTTTTTCGAGACAGGGTTTCTCTGTATAGCCCTGGCTGTCCTGGAATTCACTTTGTAGACCAGGCTGGCCTCGAACTCAGAAATCCGCCTGCCTCTGCCTCCCAAGTGCTGGGATTAAAGGCGTGCGCCACCATGCCCGGCTTCATATTGCATTTTTAAGTGAGTTGAATAGGTACAATACCTTTAAAAAGAGTTGGAACATATATACAGTATGTTGTAAATATAACCTTAAATTTGTATCAATATACAAAATTCCATAGCAAAGTAAAAATATTCTTGGTTGCTGTTGCTTTCTAGTCTAAAAATAGATTAAATAATCTATCTTTTTACCCCATCATTCTTTTTTTTTTAAAGATTTATTTCATTTATTATATGTGAGTACACTGTAGCTGTCTTCAGACACTCCAGAAGAGGGAGCCAGATTTCGTTACAGATGGTTGTGAGCCACCATGTGGTTGCTGGGATTTGAACCCATCACCTTTGGAAGAGCAGTTGGGTGCTCTTACCCGCTGAGCCATCTCACCAGCCCCCTACCCCATCATTCTTATATCCCCCTTTTTTTCTTTGTATCTCTTCTCCCCCTTTCCACCTAATACTAGATAGGAGAGAAAGAAGGATAGAGAAAAGCAAAAAGAACAAGAAAAAGAGATTCCTGGATTTAACCTCTTTTAAATTGCTTCCACTTTGACCAAGACCATTAACAACTTGTAACCAACATTCATTACCTGCATAATGACCAAAAACCACCCACACTATCTCTTGGGAATCAGGCATCATCGCAGAGCTGTTCCCAAGTAGAGGGATCAGCATTCAGGTCCCCTCTACTGTTTTGTTGTTCTTCTGGGTCTTTTCCTTTGTGTCTGCCAGCAAGATTTTCCTGGTCAAATCTAATCTTTATTAATTTTGAAGGAATCCATAGATTTCTTCTCCTGTTAAGACAAAGACAAAACCTCTTCCCCAATGCAGCACATTTCCTGCCTTCCGTTCTGAGGTTCTCACATATACACGCTGGTTTAACTCAGCAGTCCTCTCTAAAAATCTAGTGCATTTTAGCACCTGCATTATTTATCTTATTGGCACTTACAAAATTTAGAGTCAATAAAGCATTTTTTTAACATTTTCTTTCTTTTTTTTTTTAATACTTTGTTTACTTATTATATGTAAGTACACTGTAGCTGTCTTTAGACACTCCAGAAGAGGGCAACAGATCTCGTTACCGATGGTTGTGAGCCACCATGTGGTTGCTGGGATTTGAACTCAGGACCTTTGGAAGAGCAGTTGGTGCTCTTAACCGCTGAGCCATCTCACCAGCCCCAATAAAGCATTTTTTAATCTATCTCTGACTGTCATTATATCCCCCTTTCACTTTATGAGCATTTCCTATAAAGGCCTGTTAGATCTTTCTGCAATTGATTACCCTACAGGATTGTGAGATATGCCCATAGCATGAGTCATACCACAATGCCTAAAATATTGTTGTTTTCTAATGGATACATGTACTAAAGCATCATCACTTTCAGTCTGAAAAGGCATCTCTAAGATAGCCATCACTTCTAATAAATGTGCAATCTCAGAATCAGCCTTTTCAGAACTCAAGGCAGGAACATATTAAAATCTTGAGTATCAATTGTATGATATATTAACATATGTACATATCTTAGTTGTACAAACTTTACAAAATGTAATACATAATCTATTGTATGATATTGCTCTAAGATTGCATCGTTAAACAGAATCTGTATTCTTAATTCAGCCTATGTTTGTTTGTTTTGTTTGTTTTGTTTGTTTGTTTGTTGGCTTTTTGAGACAGGGTTTCTCTGTATAGCTCTGGCTGTCCTGGAACTCACTTTGTAGACCAGGCTGGCCTCGAACTCAGAAATCTGCCTGCCTCTGCCTCCCAAGTGCTGGGATTAAAGGCGTGTGCCACAATGCCCGGCTCTGTTTTGATTATTTTGAGACAGAGTTTCTCTGTGTGACCATGGCTATCCTGTAACTCACTCTGTAGACCAGGCTGGCCTTGAACTCAGAAATCCGCCTGCCTCTGCCTCTCAAGTGCTGGGATTAAAGGCATTCACCACCACTGCCCGGTTCTGTTTCTTTTTCTAGGAATTTAATAGGCTGCCATTCTGCAATCTGGTCACAAGGTGGTGACGTTGGCTGTTGATTGGATTCCTCTGATGCTCCTTTATTCTGAATCCGGTTTCAATTTTTTTCTATCACCTCTACTCTAGCATCTATGTAGCATATTTTAACCATTACAAATATGATGATTTATATGCTTATAATTGTAACAAAACAATTAGGGTCCAAATACCCTCTTCTACGGTGTTTTTAACATGGAAAATGCTTTCTTTTTAAATATCTCCTACTGTTTCCTTTCTATAGTTTTATTGTGCACATTTATAGAACATTTTTTCTTATTTTCTTTCTTTCTTCTTCCTTTGGAGACTTATTTTTCTTCTTTTTTGAAGATGTTATTTCTATTTCTCTATCTTTTCTTTGGAGACTTTATTTCTCTTTCTGCTTCTAATCTTAATATTTATCTCTGTATCTAAGTTTATATAAACTCTTACTTTTAGTTACTGTACTGGCTCAGAGGCTGCTCTATGTTCAGGACTTCAGGATCTTGACTTCCAGCACTCCATGACCACACAGCTCCTTCCTCTATTTGGAGATAGAGATCAGTAGCAGCTTCTGCTGTCCACTCTAGCCTCAGGCTTCACCTGGCAATGAGGCCTCACTTCCGCTTGCTCCATTTTGCCTTCGGGTAGCAGTTGGAAGCTCTGAGAAACTGTGGTTGCTTAGGAAACGTGGTGGGGTTTTTTTGTTGTTGTTGTTGTTGTTGTTTTGTTTTTTTGTTTTTTTAATTCTGTCCACCTAGGACTTTTTCTAATCTTTTGTCTGAGCTTGGATTCTGTGCCGGACACTAGAAGCCAAATGTAGATGTATGAGCTTTATGACAGAGACCTGGTATATTTATTAAAAGCTTCAGGCACTAAGCTGGGCCAGTTCTGAGCTATTCTAATGCAACTCTGCTGGCCTGGCCTACTTCCCAGTCACATGGCCCTTCCCCTGCCATCTTAGTCTCGATCTGGCTCCTCCGTTTTCACTCATATCCTGATGGCAATTCCTCTCCTTCTAACCTGAGCGCATCTCTCACTCTCAGGGCATGAAGTGCTGCCTTATCTTCTCCTGCTCAGCTTAGGCTATTCAGCTCTTTATTTAATCAATCAGAAGGTGCCTTAGGCAGGCAAGGAAGGACAGAGACACCTCTTCACGCAGTGCATAAACAACACTGCAACACTTTTCCTTGTGTTTGTTTGGTTTTGCTTTATAACTTATAATTCCATCACTGAGAGAAGCCAGGACAGAAACTTGGAGGTAGGAAATGAGGCAGAGGCCATGAAAGAGTGCAGTTTACTGGCTTGCTTTTTCTTCATGGCTTTCTCTGTCTATTTTCTTTCTTTCTTTCTTTCTTTCTTTTTTTTTTTTTTTTTTTTTTTTTTTTTTTTTTTGGTTTTTTGAGACAGGGTTTCTCTGTATAGCCCTGGCTGTCCAGGAACTCACTTTGTAGACCAGGCTGGCCTCGAACTCAGAAATCCACCTGCCTCTGGGATTAAAGGCGTGCACCACCACTGCCCGGCTTCTCTATTTTCTTGTAGCACCCAGGACCACCAGCTGAGGGTACTACAATTTTGCCACTGCCCAAAGTCACCTGAGCCTTCCCAAACATCAATCAAGAAAATGCCTCACAGGCTTACTAGCAGACCAGTTAGTTGGAGACACTCTCTTACCTGAGGTTTTCACTCCAAATTATGGTGGTTTGAATAAATATGGTCCCTATAGACTTGTTTGTGAATGTTTGGCCCATAGGAACTGGCATTATTAGGAGGTGTGGCCTTGTTGGAGGAAGTGTGTCACTGTGGGGATGGTCTTTGAGGTCTCCTATGCTTAAGCTATACCCAGTGTAGCACACAGTCTCCATCTGCTGGCTGCCCCAAGATAAAGAACTCTCAGCTACTCCTCCAGCACCATGTCTTGTACACCTGCCATGCTTCCCACCATAATAATAATGGATTAAGGCTTTGAAACTGTAAGTTAGCCTCAATTAAACAGTTTTCTTTATAAGAGTTTCCATGGTCATGGTGTCTCTTCACAGTAATAAAACACAAGCTAAGATATAAATGACTCTAGCTAGTGTCAAATGAACCAAAACTAGCCCACATGGCCACCACTGAGGGGGTCTCCACAAGTGTCCAGGCAGCAGACAGCAAAGATATGAGACTGAAACTCAGTTCAGATTGACTTCATCAACCTGGATCAAGACTTTTAAAGAGTCTGATCTCGGGCAGTTTATTCCCAACACATTTAAACACGGTACAGTTTGGGAAAAAATTTCCTGGTGTAATACAATCACTGGTACACAGGCAAGCATAACAACATCAAAACTTGACTCAGGGTCCATGTCATTTTCTCCGAGAAAAGCATTCTAGAAATAGGCTACCTGTGTAGTTTAAGGGCCTAAGGAAGGCTCTGGCCTGGTTTTCGTCATACAGACAGCACAGAGGTTATTGGGCTATTAGCCACCTCTGGTCCTGGTTGTGGGATCTTGGGGGAACCTCTGGCTATACATGTAAGGGTCATTTAGGCTATTAGGTATCTCTAGTACTGGTTGGGGGAGCTTGGGAAGACCATGGCTGTAAATGTCATTTAGATTACAGGCCATCTCCAGTTCTGCTTGTAGAAGCTTGATATGGCCTGGCTCAACAGATAATGTGGGTCACCAGGCTGTTCATTACTTCCAAGTCCCAGGGCTCTTACATCTTCCCATTGAAAAGACAATTCTCTGTGCTTAAGATTCCTGGTTTCTCTGAAGATCTGTGTGCACAGGACCTTTGTGCTATGCTTCCAACATACCATCAAAAAAAAAAAAAAAAAGACAGCAAATGATGAGAGGATATAGGGAAAGTAGAACCTTATCTACTGTGGGGGTGTAGACTTGTAGAACCACAGTAGAAATCTTTATTGTGCTTCCTCAAAAACTAACAATAGAACTATATGATCCAGTGTCTTGGTTGGTTTTCCTGTCAGGTTGACAGGCCTTGGGATTGTCTTGAAAGTTAGAATTAACATGGAAGAGAAATATCAATTGAGAAAATGCCTCCAACAAAGATTGCTCATGGCAAGTCTAGGGCATTTTCTTGAATAAGATTGATGAGTGATTGATGTGGGCAGGCCCAGCACACTGTAATGAATGGTTTAACCCCTGGGCAGGTGGTCATCATGGCATAAGAAAAGGGGTGGAGCAGGACATGAGGAACAAGCCATTAAGCAGCATGTACAGCCTTCAGGTTTCTGCATTGAGTTCATGCTTTTGCTTCCCTCAGTGATAGGTGTATAAGATGAAATAAAGCTTTTCCTCGACAAATGGCTTTGGGTCATGGTCTTTATTACAGGAATAGAACTCCTAACTAAGACATCCACTTATACCACTCTTAGGTTTATACCAAAAGGAGTCTACATGCTGCTCCATAGATTACTGGACACCACTGTCTATTGCTGTTCTTTTCACAACAGCAAGGACATGGAATAAGCTGTGATAGTGTCTTAGTCAGGGTTTCTATTCCTGCACAAACATCATGACCAAGAAGCAAGTTGGGGAGGAAAAGGTTTATTTGGCTTACACTTCCATACTGCTGTTCATCACCAAAGAAGTCAGGACTGGAACTCAAGCAGGTCAGAAGGCAGGAGCTGATGCAGAAGCCATGGAGGGATGTTCTTTACTGGCTTGCTCAGCCTGCTCTCTTATAGAACCCAAGACTACCAGCCCAGAGATGGTCCCACCCACAAGGGGCCTTTCCCCCTTGATCACTAATTGAGAAAATGCCTTGCAGTTGGATCTCATGGAGGCATTTCCCCAACTGAAGCTCCTTTCTCTGTGATAACTCCAGCTGTATCAAGTTGACACAAAACTAGCCAGTACAGATAGTATGAATAAGAATGGCCCCACAGGACCTAGTTGACAGAATTGTTTGGGAAGGATTAAGAGGTGTGGCCTTGTTGGAGGTGTGTCTATGGAGGCAGGCTTCAATGTTTCAAAAGTGTGATAGTTTGAATAGGCATGGCCCTCACAGATTCATGATTTTGTATGCTTGGCCATAGGGAGTGGCACTATTAGGAGGTGTGGCCATTTTTGAGGAGGTGTGCCTTGTTAGAAGAAGTGTATTACTGTGGAGGCAGTGCTTTGAGATCATATATACTCAAGGTATACCAATGTGGTAGACAGTCTCCTATAAAACTCTCAGCTCCTGGTCCTGCACCATGTCTGTCTACATGCTTCTTGCCCTGATAATGGACTAAACCTCTGAAACTTTAAGCTAGCTCTAACTAAATGTTTTCCTTCATAAGAGATGCCATGGTCATGGTGTCTCTTCGCAGCCCTAAAACCTGAACTAAGAGAAAAAGATCCATTCCATTCCTGGTATGTTCTCTGCCTCCTGCTTGTGATGTGAACTCAGGTTTTCCTGGTGTCACCATGGACTCTAACCCTCTGGAACCATGAGCCCAATTAAATGCTTTCTTTCTTTCTTTTTTTTTTTTTTTTTTTTTTCGAGACAGGGTTTCTCTGTGTAGCCCTGGCTGTCCTGGAACTCACTTTGTAGACCAGGCTGGCCTTGAACTCAGAAATCCGCCTGCCTCTGCCTCCCGAGTGCTGGGATTAAAGGCGTGCGCCACCATGCCCGGCTTTTAAATGCTCTCTTAAAATCTGTGGTTTTGGTTGGTGTTTTATCACAGCAATAGAAAAGTAACTAATGCATGGCTCATCTATCAGTGAACTGATAATGAGAATGTGCACTATGTAAGTGCAGTGAGATTTTATTTACCTGTTAAAAGAATGAAATTTGAAGGGAAATGATTGGAAATATTAACATTATATTTGAAATTAGGCTAGTCTCAAAACGATACATACCATATCTTCTCTGTCCTATATACATCTTAGATTCTAATTATTAGGTAAGTGTTTATAGGTAAAAGTATATGTCATTAGAGGCCAAGTTACTGAAAAAGTGCCCATGAGAAGAAAAAAAATTAAGGGAGGAACTGGAAAAGACAACAGAACTCATGAGTGATTAAAGTGGAAGTGAGGGGGCTGGTGAGATGGCTCAGTGGGTAAGAGCACCCGACTGCTCTTCCGAAGGTGATAAGTTCAAATCCCAGCATCCACATGGTGGCTCACAACCATCCGTAACGAGATCTGGCGCCCTCTTCTAGAGTGTCTGAAGACAGCTACAGTGTACTTACATATAATAAATAAAATAAATCTTTAAAAAAAAAAAGAAGTTTTAAAAAAAGTGGAATTGAGGAAAATTGGAGACCTTTCTATACAGCAGGTACATGTGCATACAATAGAGACAGTTGCATACAGCAGAGACATTTGAATACAGTGGAGACATTTGCAAAAGCAAGGAAATAGGGAAATGGGGAGGAGTGGTATTTTTGACAAATGTGTAAAAATGAAATGGTCACACATTTTGTTACTCAATTTTTTCTTAAGATACAAATTGACACAAAACCACAATTACATGAAAATAATACAATGAATAGAGGTGACTCAGTTAAGCTAGATCAAGGTGCAACCAGATTATAAAGACTCATGAAATATAAAGCCTATACCTCTATCTACTTGAAATATAAGAAAGATTCAGTGATATAAAGAGAAAAAGCAAAGGCTAATCGTGTAGACTTGAGACTTCTATCTTATGAACCAAACAGCAGAGAAGGGAAAACCTGCCTCAGTGTCACCTCAAGTTAAAGCTCTTTACACGTTTGAATTTTTTTATTTTGTGTGTATGAACACATATGTCTGTGTGCCATCTGCACGTCTGCTGCCCAGAAGAGTATGTCAGGTCTCCTGCAAATTAAGTTACAGATGTTTGTAAGCCATCATGTGCTTGGACTTGACCCTTGGTCTGGTAGAAGAGCAGCCAGTGTTCTTACCCACTGAGCCTGCTGCTCAACCCCAGGTCAGAACTTTGTGCTTTCTAATGTGTAGTGAGACCAAGTCATATTCTCAGTGATTAATTGTATATCTTAAAGTAGAAAGAATATGACTTGGGATTCTCACAACCTGGGGAGACACTACCAGTCTGTCCAGTATAAACATGGTGTCTTAGTTATTTTTCTATTACTATGATAAAACACCATGACCAAGACAACTTATAGATGACATAGCTTATTTGGGGTTTATGGTTTCAGTAGGATAGACTCCATGACAGTGCAGCAAAGGGATAGCTAATATTTTGAGACACAACCACAAGGCAGAGAAAGAGACCTAGAAATGGTACAAGTATTTTGAAACACCAAACCTGCCCCTAGTGAGACATTCCTCCTAATAAGGTCGCATATCCCAATCCTTCTCAAACAGTTCCACCAACCGAAAAGCAAGTATTTAAACGTGTGAGGTTATGGGATCATCCTAATTCAAACCATGACGTCTGGGATAACTAACGCTGAGTCTTTTTCCTAAATCAGATGCCATGAACCCACCCATGTAGTCATTGGGGCATGGGACATTTTCTAAAACTTTAGTGCCTGTTCTTCCCTCCAGACATCTCTAGGGACATTCTCACCCTGAATAAGACAGTGCAAAGTTGAAAGACATTGATACAAATAGCATCTATGTTACTACCCAATTACTGTGAGAAAAGACCACAAGCAAGGCAACTGTTAAAAAGAAAGCCTTCAACTGGGGTTTTGCTTACAGTTTCAGAGAGCCAGTCCATAATCTCCAAGGCAGGTGTGGCAAGGCAGAACCAGCTAAGAGCTCACCTCTGATCGACAAGCTGCAGGCAGAGAAGAGGATGGGAGAGGAGGAGAGGGGGGGGGGAGGAACAGGAGAGAGAGAGGGGAGTGGGAGAAAAGGAGGAGGGGAGAGAAACTGGGTCAGGTGTGGGCTTTTGAAATCCCAAAGCCTATCTCCCAGTGACACACCTCCTTCGACAAGGCTCTATCTCCTACTCCTTCCACTTAACTATAGACCAAACACCAAATATATGAGTCTATGAGGGTCTTTTTGTTTTAAATCACCAGAACAAGTGATTAAAATAAAAACTATGGAAAAAATGTGCAGAGAAACAGTGAATATGTATATGTGTGTGTGGTGTGTGTGTGTCAATGCTCATACATGAGTGATTATGAAAGAGCACCATTTAAGTAAGATGGTGATCTATGACAAAGACTTGAAGAAAGTCAGAGAGTCAAGAATGGACCTCTAAGGGCTGTTGAACACTTAACGTACAATTCTTTGTTTAGTGATCAAGGCAACACTAAGTGTAGGTACATTTATTATTCACATTTACAGACAGGAAATTGACATGTAAAAATATGCAGAGCACTGCTTATGACCCACCACTTGGTGTTCCCAAGGCCTGCTGTTCTCATACTTCCTACTTCCAGAGCATTCCTCATGACCTTTGACCTTGTGGCCTGTAGAGAAAGGATGAATAGTCCCTATTTCCTTTTCCCTTCCTTGATCCTCAGGTAAAACAGGAAGCTACATAGCTCTACATTAATTGTATGGTTAGGAACCTGGGGAAGATATAAGCTATGTTCTTTAGCCATACCAAAGGATAAGCTAAATTAAATGTATGGAGATCCTTCAGTTGTAAGCTAAGTTCTAATTGCCTTTCTTTTATCAAACCATCCAACTACCAATAACAAGATGTCCTCATTTATTGGAGCCTACATAATAAGATAATCAATTACAACAGAACTTTAAAAAAGTGATTTGACAGGAAACAGGAAAGTGAAGTTACACTTCCTAAGATAAATAAGAGAAATTCCTTGTTTGTCTCTTGCTGAAGAAAGCAGAATGGGACCTTATCAGTGATAGTTCTCCAGGTACAGAAGCCAGAGTGAGTACTGGCCCTGCAGAAGCAGGCACTGCAGTTATCTTTTAAAGCAACAGACATGGGACTTTCAGAAGGAGCTAGGAGATAGATGAAGGGAAACAGGTTTGCTTACAAGGGGCTGGTGATGGGATTTGTTGCTGTAATTTAACCGTCATAACATTCTTTTTTTTCCAATAAGCTCTCAGCATCACAATTGTACATTATTTACATCTGATTTGGCAAGCCAAGCTTTTGGGCACAATTTACCTAAAGACTGGCCCAGTTGCTTCTGCTGACCTCATAGATCCCACCTCCAGAGCTTTCCTTATGACCTTTGACCATGTGGCCTGCGGAGAAAGAGTGACTCGGCCCTGATTTCCTCCTCACTCCCTCGATGCTCGAAGGCAAAACAGGAAGCCACATTAATTGGATAGTTAGGAACCGGGGAAGAAGAGAAGTTGTGTTCCCTAACCATTCCAACAAAGGCACAAACGCTAGCAACCAAAGGAAAATACCTCACTTGATAACAAACATAGATGTTTTTCTTTTCTTCTCCCAAGTCTAAATACCAGTATGTGGAGAGCAGCATCGGTGGTTAACTTTAAGCTCAAGGACCCTTCTGTTGAGCTTAGCTCTTGTTCTTAGCCCAGTTGCATGTGAAGCATAGTTAATAGCATGATAAACTCAAGTTTCAGGAGATTTAAGTGAGAAAGCTCTTTCATGAGTTCCCCTGCAAAGAGCTTGTCATAAAGAGGGCTTAGTCAACGTTAGAAGAGCTATTAAAAATGAGTATTAAAAGTCATCTTTTCTCTGGGCCTCTTATTGGAGTTTCTCTGTGTGGGCATGTTCCGTAAGAAGGAAGTGGGTGGACATGAGCGCACTGGGTACAATTTGTGTATTTGCAAGAGCAAGCAGAGGCTTTCACTGAGGGAGAACATATGTTTCTGGGGCTCCATCTGTACAAAAAGCTCGGCGTCCTGAAGTACTAAGGATTAAAAAAAAAAAACCAACCTTTAGAATACTTCTATTTCATACATCTTTCATTATTTGTGAACGTTTGGAACAGTGTAACTGACCCTAATTAACTAGATGTGCTACTCACAGTAGAAGTTCCCAGCTGCACCTGTCCTAAGGGCAGCTCCTCCCACAATCCTTCGCGAGCCGAGAGTACGTGGGGCCTCAGAGGACGTGCTCGCCCGGGGCCGGAGTGCGCCTGCTTTGCAGGAGCCACTCCCCTGTCCCCTAAGGGCCTGGGTCCCTACGGGGCGGGACGGGGCGGGACGGGGCGGGGCGGGGCGGGGCTTGCTGCGGGTCCCCACGCCTCTGCGGCTCAGCGGGCAGGTCCTGGCAGTACCTCCCTGGTCACCCCGCCGACGCGATGGCCGTCCCCGGCTCACTGGCCGAGTGTGGCTACATCCGGACTGTGCTGGGCCAGCAGATCCTGGGTCACCTGGACAGCTCCAGCCTGGCCTTGCCCTCCGAGGCCAGACTGAGGCTGGCCGGCAGCAGCGGCCGCGGCGACCCGGCGGCCCGGAGCCAGCGGATCCAGGAGCAGGTGCAGCAGACCCTGGCCCGCCGGGGCCGGAGCTCTGCGGTCGGCGGTGAGTCGAACCCCACCCGCCGTGCTAGTCGTAGGTCTCCGGGGTGCGGACCAGTGTCCGCCCGCCCACCTGTTGCTCACCTTACCTTTTCCAGCTCGTGGTTGGTCGCTTTCGACACGCTTCCTCCCTAACCTTTGGTTCTGGTCTACCTTATTCGTTTGTTAATTACACAATTGTCTGTATTAAAGAATTCGATCGGTTTCACCCTTCACCGCTCGTCCCGGGTTCTCGCCCTGAGATTCTAAAAAACACTTTGAAATTTTATACAGACTTTGGTATGCAAGATTGAGTTTTCTGGAATAAGGCGCTTTGGGCTTTTGTTGAGATGTTTTAGAGTTTACGGCTCTCTATAAATATTTTTAGAAAGAAACCTTGAAAGCCCTGCGGTTCCTCCATCCTCTAAATTGAGGTTACCTCGTCCAAGTACTTTGGAGTGCTTCACTCCGTATCTGCGACTAAATAAATTGAGCAAGTCGGCTTTGGGTCTGGGCGCAACCTGAACACCCTGCGGCGGATAAGAAGGAGGAAGGAGACTTTGGTCAGGCTGAAGGTAGCCCCGCCTGCCCACCTCACACCTACACACCAGAATCAACAGATGCGTGGGTGCAGAACCGCCCTCATTAAAAAAAAAAAAATCAAAACCCACCACACAGACTAGTTGACAGAAGTGTGGTTGAACAGAAAGATCAGAATCTCTGGCAAATGTGGTTACCATTAAGAATAATAATGCTTCCGTGCCAGCATGTGGATTTCAAATAGCAGAGTCTGGGAGGCTGTACGCTTTTCAGTTTGTCTAAAGGTTAAGGCAGTTGATGTTTGCATACTTGAAAGGTAAAGAGGTGTTTAATGATTGCAAGCTCATGTAACTGAGTGCCTGTAATGTCCCTAATTAGGCTATGTGGTTCGCACTTTATATTATCTTTTTAAAATTAACTGTGTATTTTTTTCCTTTCTCTTTCCATATGTGTAGATATAGATACAATTTTTTTTTTTTTTTTTTGGTTTTTCGAGACAGGGTTTCTCTGTGTAGCCCTGGCTGTCCTGGAACTCACTTTATAGACCAGGCTGGCCTCGAACTCAGAAATCCGCCTGCCTCTGCCTCCCGAGTGCTGGGATTAAAGGCGTGCGCCACCACGCCTGGCATAGATACAATTTTTAAGATACAGCCTCAAACTTCCCGTCTCTGCCTCCCATGTGCTAAGATTACAGACATGGGCTGGGTTTTCTGTGGATCCAAGCTTAGAAACAAGGAAACTGAGCAAATAAAAAACAGTCGAGGTTCCAGATAGAAAGTGGCCAAAATGTGGAGTTTTAAATCGACCGTGAGTTAACGTAGTGTTTGATTACTAACACAAAAGGAAATTACTTGGGAACTAAACTTCCCTGTAAGGACTCCTTTTCCTCTAAGTAAAACTAAGGAAGTTCTAAGAGGATGGAAAGGTTTACACAAGAAAGAACTGCTTTAGTCCCTGGTGAGAAGGAAAACCAAAATTTAAGGTTAGGAATGTGGCAAAGGACTCCAGAATGACTGAGGGCAGTATCTGGCTAGTCCTGCCATTGCATCCTGCAGTGTGAAAAGCCTCATGCCCAGTGCTAATGTGTACTGAAGAGCCTTCTTCCTTATCTTGTAAGGGTGGCCAGCCAGAAGAACAAGCAGGCATCAACTAGTAAACAAATGGAGGGGGGGGGTTGGAGGGGGGGGTCCAGTGTAGGCGGAAGGAACAGGGAGCTTTGTTAAGTACCTATCATATGGCAGGCGGTCATCTCCAATCTCGTGCATTTCCATTCTGTTATGTCCTTAAATGGAATTGGAAAGGTAGATGAGCTAGATAATATAAGGTGATCGTTTCAGGGGGGAGGCATATACATACATACATATACATATATATATATATATATCTCAACAGTTGTAGGATGATGGTCCAAGTCCCAGAAAATTGGTGTCTCCTCTCTATGGAATAATACAGGAGCTGTTTGATGAATTCAGCCACTGCCACTGAACGTGTTATTCTTCTTCAAGGGGCATCATTCAGGTGCTGAATTAAACACACATTTGCTGTGCTTTGTAACAAGAACTTTAAACCCAAGGAAATGCGGTTGTGAATCAAAAGCCCTACGTATCCAGAGAACTGCAAGGGTGCCACAGAGCTTTCAAATGCTAAGTTCTCCCAGCCAAAGAGAATTTTGAAAATCTGTTTGGAGGAACTGTGATATTAGCTCACCACTCGCACCCCCACACTCTGAAACTAGGAGTTTTAAATCTCAGGAGTTTATTAGACTTGTGCACGGAGCATAGTTGGAGATGTGTTATTGTAGAAGTGTGCACGAATATTTCATAGAGCCGAGTTGACCTGGGAGAACAAAGGCACAGCCTTAGTGCTTCTGTTTCGTTGAGTGGTTTTTTCCAACTAAGGGATAAAGCCCTGAGCTATTTTTGATTACCACAGAGCTCTTTGGCAGGCTGCACAGGCTGCAGCTTCTGCGAGGGTAAGGCATCAGACCCTCCTCTGAGAGGGGAGTCAGCTACAGGGAAGACTTCCATGTACCCTGGAGCAGCAGCAAGAGGTGACTCCCACCTGTTTAACTGAAGTACTTTGAAAGTGTTTGGGACTTCGGGTGGCTGAATTGCTTTTATATTTTCCTTATATCCGTGTACTGTCTGTAGTGTGGAAACACAGCAATATTGAAACAGTGCTGATCTGGAAAGAGAGACCCTGATGTTACTGCCCTTAGCCCCAGTACCCTGGAGAATTGTGGATTGTTGACATACCAGAAAGGATGAGGCAGCAGACAGTCTGCTGAAAGGTTTGTTTGTGGTTAATGCCTTGTGAGGCTCTTTCACCGTCCTTGGCTTTCTTATGGTGTATGGTTTCCCTGGAAGTCACTCACTGACTTCTGGTATCATTTTAAACTGGTGAATATTTTAAAGTCAGTTTTATCTCTTAGGTTCAACGGTGTATGTGGCTGCATTATAAAATATGCGTATACTTTATCAAATTTTAAAATCTTATAAAAGTCAGAATGAAACATTTAAAAGTGGTGAAAAAAGATAGCAAAGATAGCAAAAAAATTATTATACTGTAAAACACTGTTTAATTTACTACATTGTCGTTCTCTCTCTCTAGTGCCTAAATAGGAAAAATTGTATGTAATGCTTATATCGCACAGTGAACTATATTCCAATTCATTTTACAAGGTCTTTGAAGAGTTACCATAAAAACTTCAACTATGCTTGTTACTTACATGACTTCCTGAAGAAGCTACTATCAGTATTGGAGATTAGAGTGGATTCTGGAGAGAGGACTACACATTTATTCTGGGCTTCAAATGGTGCAGTTAGCAAAAGCTAAGTGTAGTGGCACATGCTCATAATCCCAGCACTGAGGTGGCTGGGGCAGGAGAATGGCTGTGAGTTTAGGACAAGCCTAGTCTATAGCATAAGACAAAGCCAGTTAACAGGTGCTGCTGCAAAGAGAAATTGTTTCATAATTGTCATTTATAGTTGCCAACAATAGACTTGCCCTTTTCAGAGAAGTAAAATAAAAGCTTTTAATGATTTTTAACTAGACTAGAAATTCAATTTTAATGTAAAACCAATGATAAGCTAACTGAAGATAAATAGCATAAAGTTTTGCACTGTGAGACTCCTTTGCTAAAGGGTATTGCACAAATGAGTCACTCTTGAATGAGAGGGTTAGTCATTCAGGAGGTAGGAGACTGGAGGGGAGAAGCCAGTGATGGGACTGTGCTCACACTGCTCTGAATGTGAGTGTCGTTCAGACCTCAGGGTGCAGTGACTTGCGGGTTATCCCATAGCACACTTTCATTCAGATTTGGTAAGGTAATTTTTTTATGGGAGGGTTTTCTGTTTTTACAAATTTCTAATTATATTCTGTCAAAATAGAATACCAACAAAATGAAGGTTAGAAAAAGCAAACTTCTCAAGAGGGAAGAACATATTTTTTTGTGGGTAAAGGGCTGAGCAGGAGAGCGGTAAGGATGCTGCTGAGTCAGCAGAACTGTGAGAAACCAAAGATCCCGCGTCATAGGATTTGATTAGAACACTGTTCTTTAGAGCAGGAATTGCCTTAAGGAACCGACCTGGCTGCTGTCAGTCACCCTGTGCTAGTGTGCGGTTGTCATGGGAACGAAGGCCACTCTTTAGAATTGATTCTTCTAGCTATTTCTGGCTTGTTGGTGCCTTCTCTTACTGTATCCTTTTGTATATCAACTTTAAAACTTTTTTCTCATGTATTAAAATAAGACTTGTTTTATTTTATCTTCATATTGTTCAACATTGATATTGATATAGAACTTAATAAGAAATACATGACTTGAGCTGGGCGTGGTGGCGCACACCTTTAATTCCAGCATTTGGGAGGCAGAGGCAGGCGGATTTCTGAGTTTGAGGCCATCCTGGTCTACAGAGTGAGTTGCAGGACAGCCAGGGCTATACAGAGAAACCCTTCCTCAAAAACAAAACAAAACAAAACAAAACAAAAACAAAATACAAACAACAACAACAAAAAGAAATACATGACTCAAACACCAGATTTGATTAATGTGATCTACAATGAGTATTTGGTTCCCACTCAGATGACCTTCAAAATACTCAAATTATTTAATTCTGAGATAAATGTAGACCTCTATTTTGTGCATATATCCAAATGTATTTACTCACAAGTCCCATGCTCCACTTTGGGAAGGAAACACTAAGCAAGACTAGATATAGACCATGAATTAAGATATTTTTTAATCTTTGTGCCAAAGTAACCTCTTCCCTTCAGTTCACTAAATTAAGAATAAACGGTGTATAAAGTTTCCTTTATGATAGAACAGCAGATATTTACATTATGATTCATAACAGTATCAAAATCACAGTTATGAAGTAGCAATGAAATAATCTCATGGTTGGTGGTCATAACACATGAGGAACACATTAAAGGGCCACAGGATTGAGAAGGCTGTGATGACTATAGGAGACACATTTAAAAAAAAAACTACTGTATGTCATTTATACATTGGATATGAGGTTGAAAGACACATTAAAGTGTTTAAAGATCTGATTGACAGCTTAGTTTATAGGCTTAAATATAAGTATTTAAAGTAGTCCGCAGCATTTAAAAACATAGTACACCATTACCATCGAAGGAATGCACATATTTACTGAAGTATAGCTTTAACTATAATAACGTTAGTTGACCCAAGCAATAAAAAATAAGCAAATTCTATGATTTTATCATTTCCAGAATTTCAAAGAAAAAAACATTGCATGTTAGAAGCTTCCTGATTACCTTAGCCTTAGTATCATATCAATTTACTGAATCTTGGAAGATTGTAAAACTTTTTACATTTTTATTTTTTTGTTTTATGTTTTATGTTCTGGGTGTTTTTCATTCGAGATGATCTTGCACCACATGCATGCAGTGCCCACAGAGGCTAAAAGGGGCATCAGATTCTCTAAGAAACTTGTGAATGACTCTGTAGATTAGACTTGAGTTTTCTGCAAGAGCAGCCTGTGCTCTTCTTACCCACTGAGCCATCTCTTCAGCCTCAGATTGCTGGGGTATTTTTTTGTTTTGTTTTGTTTTTTAAATTGAAGGATAGAAACAAATGAACATTTTTCTTGATTGGTAAAACAAATTCATTATAGAGTAACAAAAGACCAAATGTATATGTACAAGTCATACAGATAAGAAATTAATAAATATATATTATCCAAATATAGAATCAACCTCAACAAAAATGTCAGCTTTTCTGATTCCTCAGTAAGAGTTCTCTACATTTTGTAGAAAGCAGTTTCCTTTCTTCACCATGAACCCAGAAACACAGAGGAGGGGTGATGTTTGAGTACCTGCCATGTGCCTAGGACCAGGACATACATGACCACTGACCTCACTGTAGTGATGCATAGACCAGAGGGCGATGTGGGAGATTGCGCTGACCTAATCTGTGTAGGGAGGCAATGTTGGATGTCTGCGTGATGCTGCTAATGAACATTTAACTTGCCAGCTGCTGCTGCAGGACTCCCTGAGAAGTGTAGTCTGGGATAGGATTCTTTGTGTGGAGGAGGACAAGCTCACTGTGATAAGAACCTCTCTCTGCTCTGCTCTGCTCTGCTCTGGCCCCACTCTGTTTTCCATACAGCTACTAAGTGACGATTCTAAATTCTCTGTGGTCGTTTCTGAAATGCCATTGGGTTTCAGCGGCTATCTACTGGAGTAGAATCTGTTTTCCTCTTGACATTCCAAGTTCTCTGTGATGTGATGCCTGCAGCCTGTCAGGCTCATTGTTTTCTGTCACCACCACATCCTTAGCAAACACACACAGTTTATCTTGTTATTCCTATGCCCCCCTCCCCCCCTTTCTCTCTGCCTGGCTAACTCGGTTGTGTCACTTTGTAGGTGGCCTTCCCCCATTCCTCTTTTCTACCACGTATTGGAGATAGGGATTTTAAGTGCTAGTTAAAGAATTTGATAATTGTGAATCATAGAAGGTTTCAGCAAGAGAGAAACATAAAAATGAAATGTTCTGCTGAAATACATTTGGTTTATAAGGAACACTTAAAGAGCGTTCTGCTCAGTAAAGTAACAAAATCATCCCCAGCCAATGAAAAGCTGACAGATACAGTGGGTTGAGATTCCTCATTAAAAAAAAAAGCATTTTGAAGATTTGTAATTATTTGATTTTGACCTGAAAGTTTCAGTAGACTCTTGGCATTTGAACAGGATGGCCTCCAATGCCTAAGTTGGAGGAGATGCCCTTGCTCCATATCCTGAGACTTTGGGGACACATCACCACAGGAATGCAACCAGATCAGCAATAAAAAAAGAATTGATTGTGGTTTTTCTTTTCAGCCTTTTGTGATAGCTGGCTAGGAACTCAGTCTGTATAGACAGGTTGGCCTCAAACTCACACATCTGCCTGTCTTTGCATCAACCTCGGAAATGTTTGGATTATTGACATGCCACCACGCCCAGCACTCCCCCCCCCCACTTTATTAGATATTTTCTTCATTTCAAATGCTATCCTGAAAGTCCCCTATATCCTCCTCCCCACCCCCTGCGCCCTGCTCCCCAACCCACCCACATTACTCCCGCTTCCTGGCCCTGGCATTCCTCTGTACTGGGGCATATGATCTTCACAAGACCAAGGGCCTCTCCTCCCATTGATAGCCAACTAGGCCATCCTCTGCTAAATATGAAGCTAGAGACACAGTTGGGGCGGGGGGGGGGGGGCGGGGTACGTACTAGTTAGTTCATATTGTTGATTCTCCTATAGGGTTGCAGACCCCTTTAGCTCCTTGGGTACTTTCTCTAGCTCCTTCATTAGGGACCCTGTGTTCCATCCACTAGATGACTATGAGCATCCACTTCTGTATTTGCCAGGCACTGGCATAGCCTCACATGAGACAGCTACATCAGGGTCCTGTCAGCAAAATCTTGCTGGCATATGCAATAGTGTCTGGGTTTGGTGGTTGTATATGGGATGGATCCCTGGGTGGGGCAGTCTCTGGATGGTCCTTTCTTCTGTCTCAGCTCTGAACTTGGTCTCTGTAACTCCTTCTATGGGTATTTTGTTCCCCCTCTAAGAAGAGTTGAAGTATCCTCTTGTTGGTCTTCCTTCTTCTTGAGTTTCATGTATTTTGCAAATTGTATCTTGGGTATTCTAAGTTTCTGGGCTAATATCCACTTATCAGTGAGTTCATATCATGTGTGTTCTTTTGTGATTGGGTTACCTCCCTCAGGATGATATCCTCCAGATGCATCCATTTGCCTAATAATTTCATAAATTCATTGTTTTTAATTGCTGAGTAGTACTCCATTGTGTAAATATACCACATTTTCTGTATCCATTCCTCTGTTGAGGGACATCTGGGTTCTTTCCAGCTTCTGGCTATTATAAATAAGGCTGCTATGAACATAGTGGAACATGTGTCCTTATTACAAGTTGGAACATCTTCTGGGTATTTGCCCAGGAGAGGTATTGCTGGATCTTCTGGTAGTACTATGTCCAATTTTCTGAGGAACCTCCAGACTGATTTCCAGAGTGGTTGTACCAGCTTGCAATCCCACCAACAATGGAGGAGTGTTCCTCTTTCTTCACATCCTCACCAGCATCTGCTGTCACCTGAATTTTTGATCTTAGCCATTCTGACTGGTGTGAGGTGGAATCTCAAGGTTGTTTTGATTTGCATTTCCCTGATGATTAAGGATGTTGAACATTTTTTCAGGTACTTCTCAGCCAGTTGGTATTCCTCAGTTGAGAATTCTTTGTTTAGCTCTGTACCCCATTTTTAATAGGGTTATTTGATTTTCTGGGGTCCATCTTCTTGAGTTGTTTTTATATATTCATATCCAGCACTCTTGTTTCTTCTAAGAGCAATTCAGGAACAGTTCAGTGATGGCTACTTCCATCTTCACACTAGTATCTGTACAATGATTATTTTTTTTGTGTGAAGTGAGATTTTCTTGATGAGCCAGGATGAACTATGAATTCTGAACTCTAATAATCCTCCCAACTCAACAGACACATACAATCATAGCCAGTGCCACACCATCTCTCTCTCTCTCTCTGGAGTCTTAAGAAAGCTACAACCACAACAATCAGACAGCTAAGTTTCCAAGTGAATCTTCATAGCCATGGTTCCAAAAAGCACCACAAAACTACGTCAGGTGATGGGGGAGGCAGATAGAAACAGGGATGACATAAGGCAGCAGTCAGATTTTAGACCATTGCTTAAAGATAAAATGAATACACTATAGTTTTTGTCATTTTTATTGGGATGTTGTTGTTTTAAAGCAGTCTCATATTCTGTCTATCTTGAAGTCATTAGTTCAAATGTTCCTCCTACCTCAGCCTCTGCAGTAGCCTACTCATTGTAATCATCTTTAAATTGCTATGGAAAACAAAACAAACAGTAAATCTGATGCCGTTGTTTGAATGAGAATGGCTCCCATGGGCTCATAAGTGAATGCTTAGTCCCTAGTTGGTGGAAGTGTTTGGAGGAAGGATTAGGAGGTGTGGCCTATTGGAGGAGGTGTATCATTAGAGGTGGGCTGTAAGATGTCAGCCCACACCAGGCCAGTCTCTCCTCTCTGTCTGCTTCTATCATATGGATAAGATGTAAATCTTAGCTGCTGCTACAGTGCCATACCTGCCTGCCTGCCTGTCACCATGCTTCTTGTCATGATGACCATGGACTCACCCTGTGACACTGTAAGAAAGCCTCCAATTAAATGCTTTTTTTTTGCCGGGCGTGGTGGCACACGCCTTTAATCCCAGCACTCGGGAGGCAGAGGCAGGCGGATTTCTGAGTTCAAGGCCAGCCTGGTCTGCAAAGTGAGTTCTAGGACAGCTAGGGCTATACAGAGAAACCCTGTCTTGAAAAACAAAAACAAACAAACAAACAAATGCTTTTTTTCCCTATAAGCTGTCTTGGACATGGTGTTTGTCTCATCACCAATAGAACAGTAAGTAAAACATCTGGTTTCTTATTCATCAGCTAATTAATACTTATTTGCCTATGTAGACTCCATAGGAAGTTTCTGTTTCTTTGGAGACAGGAGGAATATAAGCTTTCTTCATTTTATCTCCCCCAGACCCTTAAGGCTCAAAGCCTTTTGTGTTACCCTATGTCTATACTGCTAATCTCTAGTCCTATGCCAGCATAACCTTTACGCCTGCTTCCTGGTTGTCTGCGCTGTGGACTGGACCAGGAGTCAGGGGGAACAGCTAGCCAAGGAGCCATTAAGACCTCTCCTAAATTGAAGAAATTCCTTTCCCTCATTCAGTGGTAAGGGCATTGAGACACAGCAGCCTGAGAAGTTCCCTTAATCATTTAGAGACCTCAATGCAAGGCACACTAGCATTTGTGGCTTGAATGCAAATCAGAAATTTTGACATAGCAGATGTGAAATAAGTTAAAGATTTTTTTTTTTTTTTTTTTTTAAAGATTTATTTTATTTATTATATATAAGTACACTGTAGCTGTCTTCAGACCCTCCAGAAGAGGGCGCCAGATCTCGTTACGGATGGTTGTGAGCCACCATGTGGTTGCTGGGATTTGAACTTACTACCTTCGGAAGAGCAGTCGGGTGCTCTTACCCACTGAGCCATCTCACCAGCCCCAAAGTTAAAGATTTTAATTTTAAAAGTATTTTAATATTAGTCTGAGAAGGTTAAGAAAGAAAGCAAGGTGCTCACATGGAAGTAACATACCTTAGAGCACAGAGATGGGACGTGAGATACACCTAAGTGTATAGGCCCTTCAAGGGAAAGTCATGGTGGTTTTAGCATTAGCCACCTGTGCCATCCTAGTGGCTCTCTGAAGGTATAATCTCACAAAGTTGCAGAGAAGCCCCCCCCCCCCCCAAATAACTGATAGAAGTGGCTCTGGAGATTCTTTCGACAGATCTGATAATGTAAAGCCAGAAGCCAGCAGGGCTGCACATGGCGGTTAATGCATGGTGGTGCCTGTCTCCTACCAATGGAGTTTCTGCTGAGATTCCCAGGAAACTGTAAGATGATAGCTGGGAAGAGAGAGAGTCTTTCATTGAGCTGCTAGTTGTACTGGGTTCTTCCTTCTTCAGTGGCAAGCGGCTTTAATGAATTCCTCAGTCAGAAGCACCTCTCCCTTTCCAGGCCTCATGAATTCTAGAATCAGGACATTCTGGCTAACCATGATTTCAGTGCCTTCAAAACGACAGGTACAAGCCTGTGTGTGGGTGCCTCTCCTCAGGAACCAGACAAAAGAGCTTGATTGGCATCAGGAAATAGGGACACATGTGCAAACATAATCCAAATGGATTCAAACTGTTTAGCTTTCTGGTAACAACACACTTCATTCTCCCTCCAAGTAATTTGTGAGTAATTATTAGTCTTGAAATGTAAACATTTAGACACTTTGTTAGAAAGAGTTCCATCATATTGAGGGACTGTGTTCTGCTGTTCTCAGCATCTCTATTGAGGCTCTTAGGATAGTTGAGTGTCTTTCGTCCTCACATGTGTAAAAGAAACACTACAGAGCAAAAGTGAAAAAAAATAGAAAAAGAAAAAGACATTACCTAGGCTTTACAAGTCCTTTTTTTTTTTTTTTTTCCCCATTTAAGAGATTAGAAATCAAATGCCGAGAGAAGGCTAAAGAGACAGGAGAGGGCCAGTCCTGTCTTCCAGCTCACATTCCTCAGAGATGAGTAATCCAGCGGCTGAGAGCATGCTTCACTGAGCACAAGGCCTGGCTTTCCCCTCAAGTGTTTGTCAAATAGTCAGCTGGTGTCCTGATTTCACAGGCACAGTCGTCATAGAAGAGCGGTTAATTTCTTAGCTACCAACTCACAATGCCCACACCTTAGCCTAGCTTTAGATTGCTCGGTGTCTGTGACTACACTGCCCCCCCCCCACCACCTTGTTTACAGGAGCTCTCTCTTAGCGTTTGAATGTTTTCATTCCCTTCGACTTCTGAACAGCAAAAAATTCCAGAGCTCCTACCCTGGGAACACAACTTACCTCTGACCTGAATCAGAACTTCCTGGGACGGAACCAAGCCGGTGACCCCCGGCATTGGTCAGCTCGGAGGCAGCACTGGACTTTCCTAAAGCCTTCTCGCCTATGTTGGTTTTGTACTTTCCATTATTTTCTTGTTTTGTTTTGTTTGGGGTTTTGCTTTTTTGTTTGTTTGGTTGGTTGGTTTTTGTAACTCGCTTGATTTCATTCAGGCTACCTGCAACTCAGAGAGAGAGAGATTACTGGCATACACCTACTGGCACTTGGAAACACCCAGTAAATGTTTTGATAACCTCTGATCATTTGTCTTTTCCAAATGACAGTTTTCAACCAGCGTTTCAAAACACATAGATATAAACTTCAGGGCTGGTCATTTTGTATTCTAAATTGCTTTAATGTTTTCTTAATTTCAGGGAACCTTCACCGAACCAGCAGTGTTCCTGAGTATGTCTACAAGCTGCATGTGGTTGAGAATGACTTTGTTGGACGGCAGTCACCTGTCACTAGGGACTATGACATGCTTAAGGTGGGACATGAAAACATAACCTGTGATCAGATTATCAGGAAAACAATTTCAGACTTTTCGGGAAGGGAGTAATCTGTCTCAAGTGGGCTCCTTTCCCAGTTTTTAAGAAAATTTGTGTAAACATTATGGAAAACTGGGACTTTAAAGTTTAAAAGTTTGAACAATATTAAATTCTAGTACAAATAAATATGACTCGGGGTAACCCAAGGGTACTAACTTCCATTTTATTAAAAGAAATGGACATGTTAGATTGTAATCCCAAAGTCTGTCAGGCCATTATGCTTCATTTAAATTTTATTTCTCTCATACAGCCTGGAGTGACTGCCACTTATGGAAGTCATTGGGGGAGAGCGGCAGCACAGTACAGTTCCCAGAAGTCAGTGGAGGAGAGATCCTGGAGGCAGCCTCTGAGGAGACTTGAGATTTCCCCAGATAGCAGCCCGGAGAGAGCCCACTATGGGCACAGTGAATACCAGTATGCCTGGCGGAGCCACGTGATGCCTGGTGGGCGCCTCACCCTGCCACGCTATGCTCGCTCAGAGATCCTGGGCCTTCGCCAGGCTGGCACAGCCCGCAGGCCACCTGGGTGCGGGTCATTCAGTGATGCTGTCTTCGACAATGGCCCACTCAAGCCCACAATGCCCACTCACCCTCCTGGCACCAGCCACAGTGCAGGCAGTCTGTTGGAGGAGACTACCGTGCGTGTGAGCCAGGCTCGGCTTCAAGGCACGCAGAGCAGAACCGCCCGCTCCTCCTGGCCCAGGAGCTCAGTCCGAAGTAGCCTGCGGGAGCCAGGAAGAATGCTGACCACCGCAGGCCAGGCTGCCGCGGGCAGCGGGGATGCGCACGGGGACAGGAGTGCCTTTGCTGACGCCCAGCTGGGGTGAGCCTCCAAACCTGCCTTACAGTTTTATTGTGCACTAACTTACCTTTTGCCCCAGTCTAATAGCTTTTTGCTAATGTCTGACTCATCCCTTTATTCTCAGTACCATAGGAGCAAGGCAGGTTCACAAAAGACACTATAAAAATGTATCCTGAAAGAGGAATGTAGGAGTGAAAGACGGAGATGAAATAATGACTTTTTGCTATATGGGTCCTTTTGTTATGTAAATTCTACAATCATTAGCCAAACTTGTGTCAGAATATTATTTTAATGGACAGTGTAATTTTAATAGAATATTTAATTGTTTCAAAGACTAATCTCTTCTGGAGATTCTCAAATTCTAGAGACTAGGAGTTAACTCTTATTTCTGAAGGGAAAGTTTTGCTTCCTCTGGGAAAGAGAGGCAAATAGGCATCCCTTTACAGAGGAAACAAACAATGGCAGTGGCCTTCCCAGTGGTGTCCTGCACAACTCAGAGCCTTGGCTGCTGCCAGACACACTTGCCACACACCTGTACAGCGCATCTTTTGTCCTTACCCTGCTGTTTCACACTTGACTTTGGCCAAACCCCATTTCCAGACTCTACCTTTTTATGCCCTCTGAGTATATTTTCATATGTGTGGGTCTTTCCTATGGAATATCTAAACACAACTGTAAACTTAGATCGTGATGCAAAGTACTAAACTATGGGTTTATTTTCCCAGAACATTGGAAATGTTATATAATGTCAGGGACTGGTGCAGTTTGAAACTGTCTTGAGGGTAGAGGAGACACTTAGCACTTGTCCAAAACAGACTAATGAGAAAGTTTTTTTTGAAAAATTACCAAGTGAGAGATGGCTCAGTGGTTAGATGCATAAGCTGCTCTTCCAGAGGACCCAGGTTCAGTTTCCAGTACCCATTCAGTTGACAGCTTGCCAGTGCCCAATTCCAGGGGTTCCGACACTTTCACACAGATATACAAGCAGGTAAAACACCAATGCACATAAAATAAAAAATAAATAATAAAAGAAATCGCCAAGTGAAACATTCTACTTGGATTTTTCTATAAATGAAATTTCTGTACTTCTTCGAGTTGAATAATTCAACAAATGAATCTAAGATGCCTCCAGAGTGCCCTGTACTTCTATAAAGCCCCACAGAGAGAAAAACTCGGGATGAGGGTCTGGGAGAGGAGCAGAGAAAATAAGCAGGGCGTGTTGTAAGCAGCAGCTCTGTGAGGAATGAGGAGAGAGTAGAGAGCAGTGCACTCTGGGATCAGGTAAGGAGACTAAGAGAGTGGACCTTCAGTAAATCACCAGGCAGCTTGCGCACAGCAACAGGTCACATGGCCTGTCCCGCATGACATGTTTATTCTAATTATTATTTTAACAGTAGGAAATCAGATATCCTTATTTTTTAACATATAAAGGAGAATTCTTTACAAAGGAAAGTAAGGCCCAAAGCACTCAGTGTTTGAACCAGGGAATGGTAAGTGTGTATATATAGCAAGAGGAAGGCCCTTTGAGTAGGTGTAGGAACTATGGAACAGAAAGCTAACAGAAGATAAGTGTTTGTTTATTAAAGAAGGTAAGTCTTAGTGTCTTTTTCAGCCTAATCACTCACTAGTCTCTGGTGATAAGAATATCCTCTCTTGTGCAAGGAGGGTATCTGTATCTTTCTTCTGGGAAGTTTTGTGGCCTGCTTTAAGTAGCACAGGGAGGTCCAAGACTGCTTTCCTATCTGGGTTTCCAAGTACCAAGTACCCTTCAGTCTGACATACTTAACAGTGGAAACTGTATATTATGAGGTGATAGATTCTGGAACCTCAAAGAGATGGGGTTTTTCTTTGTTTGTTTTTGTTTTTTGTGGTTGTTTTTTTTTTTTTTGCGTGTTTGGTATTTTTCTTTGTTTTTGTTTTTTTATTCTGGGCTCTGTAATTTTCCTGTTGAAAAAAACTTACAGTTATATTTTTGTCTCCTATTTTTAATTAATAATTTATGAAGAATACTCAGGTGTCCTTCTGCAATGGAATGCTGACCACACTGGTTATCACTATTTTATTCACATTGAGCATACCATGTAGACATCAGTTAGGACTGCTGAGGGCATGACACCTTCCCATCTCTTACACACGCCTGCTCTCAACTGAGTCTTCTTTCTATAGTCGCGTCCCAATTGAAGACTTGCTTTCCTGTCTCAGCTTAGACTCCTGTGGTGCTCTCACAAGTGTCTGCCTCTAAGATCCCCTCTAACAGGAGAGAGGGAGCCATGCCTACAGCAGCATTCTTTCCATACCTTGGACAGTCAGGCAATTTTCATATCTTTCGGCAACACTTACAGGAGCCTGATGTCTTCAAAGATGTGACCGTATGCTATATCAGGATAAAGACTGGGGCAAACTGTGTGGCAGGAATGTAAGCTGGGCATTCCACACACAGAAAATTACTAGGATTTTTTTGGGGGGGTCGTTCTTTCTATAAAGGCTCTTAGCTTGTGTTCTTCCTGTTGTATTTGTTATTTACATTTAAGTTTTTTATTTTGTATGTATGTGCGTGGTGTGTGTGTGTTTAGTGTATATGTGTGTATTGTGTAGTGTGTATGTATATGTGTGTGGTGTGTATGTATGTGGTGTGTGTGCACATGTGTACATGTGTGTATAGTGTCACTATGGTGTGTGTATATGCATGTGTATATGTGTGTGACATGTGTGTCTGTGTATGGTGTGTGTGTATGTATGAGTGTGTGATTATGTGTGTATATGTGATCTGTGTATATGTGTATGGTATCAGTTTGTGTTTGTTAGTTTGTATGTGTGTGGTACATGTATGTATATGTGGTGTGTGTGTCTGTGTTTGTATGATACATGTGTGGTATGTATGTGTGTATGTGTTGCTATGGAAACCATGGCAGCACACTGCTCCCTAGTTCTCACCTCAGCTGACAGTCATGACTAACATTGATGAAGACTCACTTTTTGAGTTCCTAGTTTAGAAGACAGGAGCCTGGAAACAACCGTTCTTTCTGATCTCTCACTGATCTCCCCAACCCCGTCTATCAAGTCATATTTCTGTGGGCCTCAAGAAGTGTTATCTTGTAGCCCACACTGGCCTTGAACTCAAGTATACAACCAAGGATGGCCTTAAACTTCTGATCTTTCAGCCTCTACCTCCCAAGTACTGGGATCATAGGTTTGTGCTACCACCCTGGTACTGGGGATTGAACATAGAGCTGAACATTGTACATGTCATCATGTCAGGCTGAACCCTAGTTCTGGCCTGCCATCTCTCTTTAACTAATTAAAATTGTCTCTTACATTTTCAAATATAGAAACATTATATAGTTCTTTAGTATAGAGGACACCAGTGTTCTGCTTTTCTTTAAATTCCTTTATACACATTAAGCGCCTTTCAGCTCAACATAAACAGCCAAAACTTCATATTTTGAGGTGGCATATTCTGAAATTATGTGTTGAAAATGTATTACAGCAAATACATTACATTGCTTCTTTGTCCATCCCTGCTGCACGCTTACCACCACACAGGGACACCAGTCACATTCACTTTTCACTTCTCACTTGTCCATATAACAATTGGAAGAGAGACTATCCACACTGAACTTGCTCACATATGTTAGAAAACAACCTCACCAGATGTCTTGGGTGTTTGTATTACTTGGAATGAATTAGATGTAACCATGTCTGTATTCAACTACACACAACTTCATCATCACCTGCGACTAAAGGACACACTGCCCACTATGCCCCAGGTGAACTTTGTTACAGTGGCCTAGGGAAGGGTAGCAGAGTGGAGTTGAAGTGTTAGGAAAGGCATTTCTAGGAAGACAATTATGCATTGCTTTGCCTGATGCATCTGTCACACCAGCATGACTTATTTTTACCAAAACAAAACTGAGTTTTTTTTCTGGCTGCTGTTGTATTTTCAAGTAAAATAGCAGATTCTGAGCAACTCTGAGAAAAATCTAATGATTATTTTGTTTTTGTTTTTAGGGAGATGTTCCTACTGTAGCGGTGAAATTCCCAGAGTAGTAATAATGTTTAATTTCTATGAACAAATTTTTCTTTAAATTTTAATGGTTGTATTGGGTGGTTTTGGGTAATTGTTTTTGTATAATTACAATACTGTAACTATCTATCTTAGAGAGTTGCATTTCCCTTTTTAGTACACATTGTTACTTTCTTCTACAACATCCTCAGAGATCAAGTTAAGGAGAACTAGAGATATTCTACCATTAGCCTGATACCTTCTGATTTCCAGGGCTGATGTTTTTCAGGCTAAAGAAAATCTAGACTGCAGATGTTATAGGTTCTTCCTAATACTAGCTAGGTCACTCCCGGGCAATCAAGAGGGCATGGCTTGTATTTTCACCATGTCATCCGACTGTTTGTCTAGGAATGCAGACATAGAAATGACCTTGGAGAGAGCTGTGAATATGCTGGATGCAGACCATGTACCAGCATCCAAGATCTCTGCCGCAGCTACCTTCATACAGCATGAGAGCTTCCAAAAATCTGAAGCACGGAAAAGGGTGAGTATCTTCTAAGTCCATGTTAAATCCAGCAAAGTATCAGTGGTATGTTGACCTTGCACACCAAAACCAGTCCTTAATATAAATGTAAAACCTTTCACTGAAGGCTAAAACAGTGCCTCCTAGTATACACAAAGCCCAGCACTACAGAACCCAGGAGTGCGGATGCAGGCCTGTAATCCTAGCACTTGGGGTGAAAACAAATGGGTCAGAAATTCAAGTTCATTCTTGCCTATAAGGTGGATTTAAGAAGAGCTTGAGCTGCACTGACCTATGGATAGAGTAGAATGTCATTAGGACTCATTTGATTGCTACATTCCTCTAGCAGGACAGTAATATTTGGTTTTTCCACAAGGTCCCTGCCCTATCTAGTCTCAGGTTCTTGGCCACCCTAGCAGCATTGGGTGTGGGTTCCATCTCATGGAGTGGGCCTTAAATAAAAATCTTAGTTGGTTACTTCTATAAGCTTTGTGCTACTATTGTACCAGCATATATTGTAAATCTTGGGATTTGTAGCTGGGTTGGTATTTCCCTTTCTTCTCTGGTAGCGTGCACAGTACCCTTCGTATCATAAAGACTGGTCCTTAGGGGTGAACTTCGTTCTAGGTCGGTACCAGCTCGACTTCTCTGTGTTTAGTGAGTTATATAGGTTGTCTTGAGCCTTTCTGTTAATTTGTGGAGGGCAAGAAATACGCAATAACTGAGTTGTTTGAGGAGTCCCATGGAATCCCTTTGTCCAACAACACTGTGCTGGCTACTTTTCTGTCAACTTGATACATAAAGTCATTGAGAGCAGGGAACCTCAATTGACAAAATGCCTTTCTATGACCAGGTTGTAGGCAAGCCTATATATAATTTTAGTGATTGATGGAGGAGGACCCCGCCCAATGTGGCTGGTACCATCCCTGAGCTAGTGGTTCTGGAGTCTATAAGAAAGCAGGTTGAGCAAACCATGCAGAGCAAATCAGTAAGCAGTACACCTCCATGGCCTCTGCATCAGCTCCTGCCTCCAGGTTCCTGTCCTGCTTGAGTTCCTGCTTTCAGTGTGTTTGATAATGAACTGTGACATGAAACTGTGGGTGAAATAGACCCTTTCCTCCCCATCTTGCTTTTGCTCATGGGGTTTCATCACAGCAATAGTAACCCTAACTGAGATAAATGCAATTATATGTAACCCATTCCTGGCACTGGGTGATGAGAGATGTCTAGTTAGAGCTCTGCTCCATCTGCCTATTATTTGGCAATTTTATTTAGACCAACTTTATCTATGTATGTATTTTACGATGCTTCTACTGTATTAGGTTTCCATGTGACCCTCAAATGGCCCTTGGTTTTAGCTATTCCTCTCCATGGTCCCTCCCTTCCCCTCCTCTTCTCTCCTGCTCCCCATTTGCTCCTCCTGTTCCAGTACTACCACTACCACTCCATCCATCCATCCATCCATCCATCCATCCATCCATATCCATCCTATTTCCTCTAGAGAGATGCATCCTCTCATGTAGTCTTATAGGGATTATAGCCTTCTTATCAAAGAATCTACAGCAACGCCCACATATAAGTGAATACATACCATATTTATCTCTCTGAGTCTGCGTTACCCCATTTAGGATGTCTTTTTTTTTTTTTTTAAGCTCCAGACAAGAGATCTGACACCTTATTCTGGCCTCTGCAGCTGCTAGGCATGCAAGTGGTGCACAGATATACATGCAAACAAAACACCCATATACATAAAATAAACAAACAAACATAAATTACCTTTATTATGTTTAAATATGTCCCTTATATCTGTAATCTCTTCAGGACTTTTATTATGAACGAGTGTTCAATTTTGTCTTAGGCCTCTTTTGCACCTAATGACCTCAGATTATCATGTGTTTTTTTCTTTCAGTTCATTTATATTGTGGATTATGTTTATCAATTTATTATCTTTTTTATGTGTTCTTGGATTCAGTTTACAGGCATTTTATTGAGAATTTCTTTTTACCTATGTTCATAAAGGAAATTGATCTATAATTTTTTTCAAGTCTTTATGTGGTTAAGGATTCAGTATAACTGGACTTTTTTATAAATGGGGCTAGATTTTGTAGAATCCTTTGTATATTCTTTGTATTTTGTAGAGCAATTTGAGTAGTATTGGATTTTAATTCTTCTTTGAAAGTCTGAATGAATTCTTCTCTAATACCATTTGGCCCTGGGGTTTGGGAAGTTTTGGTTTTTGGTTTTTGGTTTTTGATTTGTTTGCTTTTAGTTAAGAGACTTTTAATTACGGCTTCTATTTCACTAGAAGGTATAGATGTGTTTAAATTGTTTTACTGGTCTTGATTTAACTTTCGTAAGTGGTTATGTATCAAGAACATTATCTGTTTCTTTTTGATTTTCCTATTAGGAGTATGGGTTTTTAAGTGTGTCCTTTTGAGTCTCTGAATTTCCTCCGTCTGTTGCTATGCCTTGATTTCTGACTTTTGTCTCTAAGTTTGTTAATTTGGATCTTCTCTCTCTGCCTTTTAGTTATTGGCTAAGGATTTGTAAATCTTAATTGATGTTCTCAAAGAACCAGCTCTCCTTTGCCCTGATCTCTTGGATTTTGTTTGCTTGTTTCTATGTAATTGATTTCAGCCCTGCTGAGCGTCACTGTTTTTGCCTTCTGCTCCTTTTGTGTGTTATTTCTTTGTTGTTGTTCTGGAACTTTCAACTGCTGTTACGTCACCAATATGAGTTCTCTCCAACTTTTTAATGTAGGCACTTAGTGTACTTACAAGCACCCACATTGTGTCCCATAAGCTGGGGTATGTTATGTATTTATTTTAATTTAATTCTTTTTTTTTTTTTTCTTGGTTTTTCGAGACAGGGTTTCTCTGTATAGCCCTGGCTGTCCTGGAACTCATTTTGTAGACCAGGCTGGCCTCGAACTCAGAAATCCACCTGCCTCTGCCTCCCAAGTGCTGGAATTAAAGGCGTGCGCCACCACGCCTGGCTAATTTAATTCTAAACAGTTTAATTTCTTTCTTAATTTCTGAGTCTGTAATCTTTCTGTTGTCATTGTGGATGTTGTTGTCTGGCTTTAATCTGTACAGGTCAGATTTGATGCAGGGTGTTATTTCAATTTTCTTGTTGTTTGTATTTGTTTTGTGTATGAGTATGTGTTCAATTTTGGAGAAAGTTCTATGAGGTGCTGAGAAGAAGGTATATTCTTTTGTGTTTGGGGAAATATTCTATAAATATCTGTTAGGTCCACTTGATTTAATATCAGTCAACTCCAGCATTTCTCTGTTTATGTTTTGCCTGGATGGCCTATCTACAAGTGAGAGTTGGGTATTGAACTCTCCCACTATCAACATGTAATAGCCAATATGTGATTTAAGCTTTAGTAATGTTTCTTTTGTAAACTTGGGTACTCTTGAGTTTGGTGCATAGATGTTAAGAATTGCAATGCCTTGTTTGTAGATATTTTTTCTTTGATGACTATGAAGTGTCCTTCTCTATCTCTTCTGATTAGCTTTGGTTTGAAGTTTATTTTTTTAGATATTAAAATGGCTGCACCAACTTGCTGTCCATTTGCTTGGAATATCTTTTCCATCCTTGTACTGCGATATGATATCTATCCTTGGTTTGTTTCTTGGCTACAACAAAAGGATAAATTTTGTTTTTAAATCCATTTTGTTAATTTGAACTTGTGTGGGGAGAACTGAGTCCAC
This sequence comes from Mus minutoides, assembly GCA_902729485.2. Taxonomy (NCBI): domain Eukaryota; kingdom Metazoa; phylum Chordata; class Mammalia; order Rodentia; family Muridae; genus Mus; species Mus minutoides. Next base: position 29,647 of record CACVCL010028828.1, on the reverse strand, counting down.
TGATGTTGAGAGATGTCACTGAGCAGGGTGTTGACACCCATTGTCTCCTTGCTCTGCTGCTGGGCTTCTCCTCCTGCCTTTTGATTTGCTGGTCGGATATGATTTATTCCTTGGGTTTTCTTCAATGTGGGTAACTCTTCCGGTTGATGTTTTCCTTCTGGCATCCATTGTAGGGCTGGGTTTGCAGACAGATACTGCTTGAATTTCCTTTTATCAAGGAATGTTTTTCTCTCTCCATCTATTGAAAGAATCAATCCTTCAATTTGGTGTCTCTTAGAATTTATAGATGCTCTCCCGAGGAATTTCTGGCTTTTAGAGTCTCCAGAGAAAAGTCATATTTGTTGATCTTTTCCCCTTTTAGTATTAAATATTCTTTCTTTGTTCCATGCATTTAATGTTTAATTATTATGTGCAATGGACCAGTTTCTTTTCTTGTTCAATCTTTTTTTGGTGTTCTGTATGCTTCTTGTACCTTAATAGGCATCTTCTTTGGATTAGGAACATTTTTTTTTCTATAATTTTGTTTAAAATATTTTCTGTGATTTTGACCTGCCTTCTACTATTCCTAATACTGGTAGTTAGTCTGTTTGTTATATCCCAGATTTCCTGAATGTTTTGTGTGAGGAGCTTTATAGATTTAACATTGTCTCTGAATGAGATATGCATTTTTTTCTCTCTTATCTTCAATACCTGAGATTCTCTCTTCCATCTCTTGTATTCTGTTGGTGAGGCTTGCCTCTAAGGTTCCTATTTGAGTTCCTGAAGTTTCCATTTCCACTTTTCCCTTAGTTTGGGCTTTCTTTTGTGATTTTATTTCAACTTTCCTGTCTTGAACTGTGTTTTTACATTACATTCCACTGTTTGTGTTTTCATAGATTTATGTCTTTCTTTTTTGATTGTTTGTTTATTTGGTTTTTTTTTTCGAGACAGAGTTTCTCTGTGTAACCCTAGCTGTCCTGGAACTTACTTTGTAGGCTGGCCTCGAACTCAGAAATCTGCCTGCCTCTGCCTTCTAAGTTGCTGGGAATAAAGGCATGTGCCACCACTGCCTGGCTCATAGATTTCTTTAATAGATTATTCATAACTCCTTCAAGGACATCTTAAAAGCTGTTCAGAAGTCCTTGTCTTGTGCTTTAGTAATATTGCATTTCTTGTAGCAGTGTTGCTCTCCTCTAATAGATAATCATTGTCATTTCTGTTATTTATTGTGTTTTTATGTTGGAACCTAGGCATCTTTGCTTGGGGAGATTATAATTCTAGGTGGTAATTCCTGTTCTTGTTCTTGTTCCTGGGTGGTTTCTGTTACCCTCTTTTGTTCTTAGGAAAGGGTGATGGCTACAGGGTGCCTGGTAGGGAATGCTTCTGGGATCCTGAAGCATTCAGGTATGGCTACTGGGGATTTCATGTAAGAAATTTTTCTAGGTATTGGAAGCTGACACCTAGGAATGTGGGTGGGCTAGAGGTGAGTGGGGATGGAGAGGTCCCCAGAAGGGAAGAAAGTACTATGTCCCTCCAGGATCTGAATAGTCCTCTGGAAATGGGGCATAGAAGGAAGAGAGGCCACAGCAGGTAGGGATGAGGCTAGGAGAATGGATTTGGAGGGAAGAAGGGGGAAGTGAAAGTTGTCTACCTGTTTCCCTGGCCAGTGTGGCCCAGAGAATGGCTGAGGGAGTTGGTGTCAAAGACAATGGGATGGGGTAGTGAGGAAGGATGTGAGAAAGATTGTGTGATCTTCATGAGATGGGGTCAGAGAAGAAGATGAGGTCACAGAAAGTGGTCTGCTACAGAGCTACAGAGCTGGGAGTGAGGCTGGGGGCAAAAGAAAGTGAAGCCCTCTTGCTCCTTTCATTGTAGCTCCACATAAAAGTGGTCGCTAATAGCAACAAAGTCAATATTAACCTGTCTTAAAACTTCCTCAACTTGCCGGGCAGTAGTGGCACACACCTTTAATCCCAGCACTTGGGAGGCAGAGGCAGGTGGATTTCTGAGTTCGAGGCCAGCCTGCTCTACAGAGTGAGTTCCAGGACAGCCAGGGCTACACAGAGAAACCCTGTCTCAAAAAACAAAAAACAAAAAAACAAAACAAAACAAAGCAAAACAAAACCCAAAAACTTCCTCAACCAATAAAATTAGTCTAAAACTTCAATTTAGTGTCAGGTAGATTTTCAGAAAGGGTAAAAGGCAGCCACATTATTTGTTGAAACATGACAAGAGTGGTCTCTAGTTCAGTTGCTAATATCTTGCCCCTGTGAATGAGCTAGAGCTTGGCCTTCAGGGTCTACATTGCTCTCAGCACTACTGTCTTCTAGGCTCCCAGTAGGGTGGCCCATTAAGCCCCCTTATAAGTCAACCACTTAGTGCAGAATCGCCAAATCTTTCACATTCCTCTTAAGAACAGCATGGTCAGGCTTGTCACAGTGGTAGCCTGTTTCTTGGTACCAAGTTTTATCTTAGTTACTTTTATATTGTTGTGACAAAACACCATGACCACCATGACCAAAGCAACTTAGAGAAGGAAGAGTTTATTGGAAACTAACATTTTCAGAGGGTAAGTTGATGACTATCATGGCAAGAACTGTGGCAGCCAGCAGGCATGGTTCTGGAGCAGTACCTGAGAGCTTACACCCTTATCTGCAAAGCTTCCCTTCTCCATGACATACCTTCTCCAACAAAGCCACACTTCCAAATGCTTCCCAAACTGTTCCACTAGCAGGAGACCAAGCATTGTAATATATGACCCTTTGGAGCTACTCATTCAAACCACCACACATTTTAAGTGTGTTGTATTTTTTTTCAGTTCTAGGATTTTGTTGTTGTTTCCTCCTTGATTTCTTTAATGACCAATTCATTATTAAATATTGTGTTGATTTATTATTTGTCAGTGGATATCAGTTACAAATAGCTTCTTCACTAGGGTGTATTAGGGTCCATATCTCCCTCTCAACACTAAGACTCTATTTGGCTTGAACATGTGCAGTCCTTGTGCATCTGCCATAGTCTCTGCCAATTTACATGTACATCATTCCTGTTGTGTCTGGATTACACTTTCCTTGACATTATCTATCACGTCTGAATCTTAAAATCTTTCTGCCTTCTCTTCCACATAGGTCCCTGAACTCTTGAGTGGAGGGGTTTGATGAAAACATCCCATTTAGAACTACTGTTCTAAAATCTCTCACTTTCTGGCACATTGTTTGGTTGTGGGTCTCGTTAATTTCCATCTACTGCAAGAAGAAACTTCTCTAATAATGTCTGAGCTAGGGTTGGTTTTTACTTTTTTCCTTTGGTAGCATATAGAATAGCTTCCAGTACCATGAGCACTAGCCTAAATTTTTTCTATGCCCTGATTTCTTAGTCTACTTTGTGTTTCAGACAGAGGCATATTAAACAGTACCACCCACAGAAGTCCTCTCTTGAGATGCCAGATTTGGCCTAATCTCCAACCAGGCATTCAAACAATGTTTGCCCCATTTTTGCTTTTTATGTAACTGTTTTTCATAAAAAGTACTTCCCTTTAAGTTACTACAAGCTATAAAGTAGGTAATATATATGAAACTCAACACTACTGATACCTCAGATAGAATGGAAAAGAGAAACTTGTTGTGGTGATTATTTTGATTATAATTTACTATTTAGGTTAATTTTATTTATTTATTTTTAAATAGTATTAAATTTATTTATTTTAGATTAATTTTATAATGCTGTTTTTTTTCCTGCCTTGCTAGTCTTTTCCCTGATTAACTCAAAAGACAATATAAGGTTGGAAGACTCTTGCCATAAATTCCACTTTTGCTATTTTTTCATATTCATTTATTATGTATGTGTGCCTACACACATGTATCTTGGCACACAAGTGGAGATCGGAGGACAACTCTTGGGAGTTGATTTTCTTCCTCTATCTTCCTGTGTTTACAGACTAGTTGCCCACAAGCTTTCAGGGATTCTCCTGTCTCTGCCTCGCATTGCTAGTAAGAGCCTGCAGGAATGAGCACATCACACAGCTTTTGATTTCTGGGGTTCCAATTACCCTGAGTCATCTTGCCAGTCCTCGTCATGCTTTCTGTGTTAGAGAGGGAAGCTAGGGTTTGATACACTGTGTAATATGCAGATGTGCCTTTGGCACCAGCTGCACAATGTTCAGGTACTTGTATGCCTCATTTGACAACAAAGCCCATGTCAGTCATAAAAAAGATTTTTTTTTTTCCCCCGAGACAGGGTTTCTCTGTATAGCTCTGGCTGTCCTGGAACTCACTTTGTAGACCAGGCTGGCCTCGAACTCAGAAATCCACCTGCCTCTGCCTCCCAAGTGCTGGAACATCTGCATTATGATGATGCAAATGAGTAAGGTCTGTACCAAAAGCCCTTGCAACTTGTAAATTGGTCAGGCAGATGTAGACGGAGGCAGTGACGTGGGCAACCATAGACTACAAGTTACAGAGGACGCGTTCACGTCCTGATTTCTTTTATGGTGTTTGCAGTCTAAAACACTAAATCACTGCTCAGGTTTAACTGTTCATGTTTAACACTGTTCATGTTTAACTTGTTTTAATTGACCATAATCTGCGAATCTAATACATTTATTTTGTTTTATCTTGCATTTTGTTTTTCGTTCTTTTGTTTTGTTTTATTTTGCCGTGTTTGGAGACTGGGTCTCACTTTGTAGCTTGCTAGCCTTCTCCTCCAGCTTCACACGTGGTAGGATTACAAGCATTACTAGTATATTCAGCTAAGAAATCTGTTTATCAGAGCTGGAGACAGTGGTTAAGAGCGCTGACTGCTCTTCCAGAGGTCCTGAGTTCAATCCCCAGCAACTACATGGTGGCTCACAACCATCTGTAATGGGATCTGATGCCCTCTGGTGTGTCTGAAGAGAGCAACGGTGTACTCATATACATAAAATAAATAAATCTTTAAAAAAAAAAAGAAAAGAAATCTGGTTTTCTCTTCCTTTCCTAGGTATAGCTCTTTGTTTTAATAGACATGTTCTCCCTTGCATGCATGGGTAGATGAAATGTTTTAAATGACACATTCAAAGGTATAAATTTTTTACTTAAAATTCCCACATAGCTTATGTCATCCTTTTAAATACTCTAGGCATTAGATTTGGAGGTACATTTCAAGGCTTCCAATATTGCCATGATAAATATATTTTTCCTACTATTGATGGTAATTTCTATTCATATTACCTATAGAAGTTTATTCTGGAAGAAGTACTCATGTAATTCTGTGTTCTTTTATCAGACTTTCTTGTTCCCAGATTTAAGGTTATCTTACATCTTATTTTTTTTCCAGGCTTTTATTACCAAGTTCTTTTTCTCCTCTTGAACACTCTTCATCCATCCTTTGTTCCTAAGCCTTTCTTCTGAAAGCTTATTGACAAATTTTGCCTCCAAAACAACTATTCTGTACAACCCGAGTCTCAGACTGTACTGCATACAGTATTGACTGATAAGTATTTTGATCAGCATCAGTGAACATCTGTTCCTAAGATATTGAATGGCTTATTGCCACATCAAAGTTAATAAGTAGGGTTGTATTAGTCAGAGTTCTCTAGAGTCACAGAACATATAGAATGTCTCACTATATAAAGGGAGTTTGTTGTGATGACTTACAGTCAATCTGTAGTCCAGCTAACTCAACGGTGCGCAGCTGTGGATGGGAAGTCCAAAAATTTAGTAGTTGTTTAGTCCGATGAGGTTGTTTGAGCTGGTCGTCTTTAGAAGCAGGTTCCAACAGATGTGCTGGCAAGTAAGTACAAGCAGTCAAAAAAGAGCGACTCTTCCTTCTTTTAATGTCCCTATATAGGCATCCAGCATTTTATGGCCCACATTAACGATGTGTACCACCACACCTGGATCTGGGACTTGCTTTGTCCCAGGCTGACCTTAAACTCAGAGATCTCCTTGCCTTAGTCTCCTGGGATCAGAGATGTGTACTATCTTATGTGGGCCTAAGCTTTTTGTGACCACTGAGCCTCAAGATCTCCATGCCAAGATCCAGGTCAGAAACTTGTGTCTTCCAGCCTCAAGATCTGGACCACAGGTGTGCCCTTCAATTCTGGATTGTAGTTTATTCCAGATATAGTCAAGTTGACAACCAAGAAGAGTAGCCATTATAGTTATATACATTTATTTCTTCCCTAGGTCAATCAACTTCGAGGCATCCCTAAGCTTCTACAACTGCTCAAACTTCAGAACGAAGATGTTCAGCGGGCTGCTTGTGGGGCCTTGAGAAACTTGGTATTTGAAGACAATGCTAACAAGTTGGAGGTAGCTGAACTGAATGGAGTGCCTCGACTACTGCAGGTGCTGAAGCAAACCAGAGACTTGGAGACAAAAAAGCAAATAACAGGTATTTCCTACTAACCATGAGGAGCCGAACAATGCAGAGCCAGCCAGATGCTTTACGTCATGTGTTTTTCTTAAGTTTCCTGGAGTGGATGAATAGACTCATTGATATAAGCTATCAGGGTGGCTTATATCCAGAATTTGAACCCTTTCTTCTGGAGGAGAAAATATTCTGAAGTTTTTCCTTAATATTTTAAATGAAAAACTCTATAAACCTATGACTAAATGTTTTTAAAACAACTTTTGATGATGTGAAAATTTTTCCTTACCTTTTGGTTTGAGCATGCGTGGGGATTTGATGTTACCCCAGGTATCCCCAACATTCTAGAGGAAAAGAGAAGCATGTCCATGTCAGCAGTCAGCATTCTGTATCTGTAAGGGGAGGGAAACGGAGAGTCCATACATTTTGTTCAAATTGTTCAAAAAGCAAAGAGCCATTTTCCTATCTTTCTGGCCCCCCCCCCACTCCTCTTACTAGAACCTTCATAGCTCAAGTGATTTTGAAATGTAGTTATCACCAAAAGAGACTTTAGAATTTGAGATAATATGAGGTATTAAATGTTTTATTGTCAAAGAATCTACAGTTCAAACAATGTAATACTTTTAAAGTTATCAAAGGTTTTAAGATTTAATAATAATAATAGTTACCAGTGTTCTGATAAATACTTTTTTTCTTACTACCAAGACTTGAACCCAGGCCCTTGTTCATGCTTGGCAAGTTTGCTGCTAGACAGATCTCTTAATTTTTCTTCTATAAAATTTTACCACACACACATATATATGTATATGCATATGCATGTGTTACTTACATGAAAATGTCTGCAGAAATGATGCCTTTATTTTAGAGCATACCTTTGAGATGTTAGTCACTGAGCCCCAGGCTGGGGAAATTGTTTTGATTTTCCATCTACTCAACTAAAGCATGAAGGACTTAGTGTGATAAAGGGCCAAACATTGCATTAGAACTCAGCATTTTCTTCCTGTGGCAATGAACCATAAGAAAATCAAGCATATTCTTAAAGGAGAGTGACAGTTGTTCTTGGCAAAGTGAACATGTTTAGAAGGGAAGGAGGTGGGACCAAGCTGCTGCTCACACTAAGGAAACATGGAAGTTAGTAATTGGGTTAGGATACATAATAGCAGGGGAACTTGAATGAGGGGAGTAATTTCGAGAAAAGAATCCATTTATCTACACTTTTCTTGTACAGACGATAGAAGGCTAAAGTCAAAGAGCATTCTGTGATGCTGATGCCATAGCAACCATCCAGGCATCAGAGGGCATGTGTGCAGCTGAGGAATGGAGTGCAAGCCAAATTTCCCTACAGGAGGACATTTAATTGTGTTAACTGAACTGTACGGACTCTTTGGCATTTGATTCAAATTGCCCTAAATGATTCCCTTTAGCTCTGGAACATGCTTTCTATGCTTCAGAAAGAGATGCTCCTAACATAGACCCTTGTACATAGTGAGAAACCTACATGTAAGTCTTCCTAAGTCTCAGAGACCGTTTGGCTCACTAATATAGCCACATTTAAATAGTGAGGAGCCTGAGTGTGAGTCTCCCCTTTACTGGGCCGCTCTCATTTGTCTGTGTCATTTCTGATCTTTATTCTTCAGTGAAGAGGGCAATATTTCTTCACTGTAAAAATTTATATTTTGCTATGCAAAAATAAAGGAAATTTACTTAAATAATTGTATTTCCTCTTATAGCAGGCAATATTAGTAAAATATATTTTAATAGCTGTAAGACCTCTTTACCAATTGTCTTAGTCAGGGTTTCTAATCCTGCACAAATATCATGACCAAGAAGCAGTTGGGGAGGAAAGGGTTTATTCGGCTTACACTTCCACATTGCTGTTCATCACCAAGGAAGTCAGGACTGGAACTCAAGCAGGTCAGGAAGCAGGAGCTGATGCAGAGGCCATGGAGGGATGTTCCTTACTGGCTTGCTTCCCCTGGCTTGCTCAGCCTGCTCTCTTATAGAACCAAGACTGCCAGTCCAGAGATGGTCCCACCCACAAGGGGCCCTTGATCACTAATTGAGACAATGCCTCACAACTGGATATCATGGAGGCATTTTCCCAACTGAAGCTCCTTTCTCTGTGATAACTCCAGCTGTGTCAAGTTGACACAAACCTAGCCAGTACACCAAATTTTCAGGGCTTTTTAATATCTTATTTGGTCATAAGCTTATGGGCAATGGAATTCTTATAATTGCTATATATTCAAATTGTCACTGACAAGAATACGTTTTCTTTTTTCTTCTTGGCTAAAATGAATGCTTATTGGTAGAAAGCAGGTAGACTGATCTCAGAAAAGTGACAGAGACAGAAAGAGAGAGAGAGAGAGAGAGAGAGAGAGATTGAGACTGAGACTTGGGTTCTGTGAACAAACTTCTATGAAGTTAAAATAGAGGCAAATAAAAACTTAAACCATAATATTATGTTGCTGAATCTAAAATCTAACCATTAAGTAATATCTATTCAGAGTCATGGGAGATATGAGACTCAATTCCTACAGAAGAGAAATCATCCAACAATGTAGTGCACCCTGGGGAGCAGGGGTTGGGGCAGGTGTGTGTGCACTAGCCAGAAGGTAACAGGGCAGCAAAGATAAAAGCATAGATTTAGATGATGTTAAGCCAGGAATACTGGAGGGAAATGCATGCTAGCTGCCACCAGGAGGATTAGAAATGCCCAGCCATTGACCTAGGCAAGGCATATCAAAATTAGCTGGTGTATATATGTGTGTGTGTGTGTGTGTGTGTGTGTGTGTGTGTGTGTGTGTGTCTGTGTTTCATTCACGAATCCAGAGAACTCTTGGATGTGTGACCTACTGGGAGCCAAAAGCAGTTTAACTAATTTGCTGCTACACCTAGTACCAAAAATTTGGGGATTTTAGGGATATATGTTGTTTCCCTAGGTATGCCGTATAGCCTTGACTGGCCTTAAACTTGCCTCATTCTCTTGAGTATTAGGATTTTAAGCAAGTACCACCATGTCCAGAAAGAAACTGTTTAATTGTCCACACAGAAGCACAGCTCTTATCCCAAAGGGTATGAGTAGTTTTCTCTGAGCTAGTTAATACTGCTATGTCCTAGGGCCCCGAGTTAGGTTACCCCAAGTATTCTAGTGTGGTAATGACTTCATGAAACTTTGATAATAACAGGACAAAGGAAGGTGTTGCTAGTAAGGAACTGCTGAATACACTGGTGGAAACATCAGATAGGCAGATTAAAGCTAAGTGAAGAAGTCTCTGGAAATCTTAGATACTTTCTGATGACATTCTTAGTCTTTGACTTGGTAGAAGCTGGGGTCTATTTGTATATTACAGAAGGATTTTTAGCTGAACCACAGGGATTTTAGGTCATACACAGAGATAGTTAATAACATGCTATTAAATGGATTAAAGATCTCTCAGATGATTTGACACCCAACTTACCACCAAAATTGAAATTTTAACCAGTCTTATAGAATATTTAATATAGGTGCTCCCAGAACTTACACTCAGAAATATAAATTCTTATAATCCATTTTGAGATTTTGGTGCAGTAAAGCTAGGGTGCCGCCCAGATTCTGATCTGTCACAGGGTTCCTTTGCAGACTTCCAATCTAACACTAACTTAAGGATAAAAATCCTTGTTAGTATATTGGTAAGAAGTGAAATAATTTTTTTACCCAACCCAAGCTGGCTCTTTTAAGTAGGTCTTTCTGGTTTCTATAAAGTCTTCTGGTTGCTACAAGGTCTACTGGTTCCCCCAAAATCTCCCTCCTTAAGATTTTCAGCTGGTGATTCAGACTTTGCCTTCTGTAATCACAGAGTTTGGTCTTCATCTGTTTAACCCAGCCTTTCTTTAGTGACTGGACATTGAGCATCCCCACATATAGTGACCCTAACATCTCTCAGCTATGTGCTAAAGAATTACCCTATTTCTAGCTGATTACTGCTAAGTTCTGTGAGTATGTACAGAAGGGTATGCGTATATCTCTAAAGAATACTTTTCTTCTGATGTTATGCCATCCAGAAATTTGGTGGCCATGACTTAGGTATACATTAGCCTACATTAATTTTTTTTAAAACTACACAAAACTTCCTAAATTATATACTTGTTTAGATATAGTGTAGCATGCCAATCTAAGAAGGGTATATATTAACTGTAAGAGGAAAATTCCATTCCCTTTGTTCAAGGTAATCTTCTTTGGTTTTTATGTAAGATGTACTGAATACTTTGTATGGTTCTTTGTAAAAAGAGGAAACTTGACTGTGCTTCAGATTTTTTAAGCCACTGACGAGCAGAGAAACTTGATTTGTTTGCTTATTTTGAACTCCAGGAAGTCCCTACCCACGTAGCCCGGCCTCTCCCCCACATTCCTTCTGGCTTTCCCTCCTGTTTCTTTCCTCTTTTCTTTTGTAGCTTATTAATCAAAACTCAACCTCAGGCCTGCCTTTACATTGTCTCCAACTACTTTCTGAGTTTTATTCTCTCTGTCCCCCTCCAGGGCCTCTTAAGATGAAGTGAGAGGGATGAAGCCATTGTATTCAGAACCCACGGCTGAGACACTCACTGCTCCTGACTAACCCCAAATGCTAGTTTGATCAGGAAAAGACTTCCTGAAGTCCAGAAATCCTTTTCCCAGCAGACATCAGTCCTACTGTGACCTTATCTATTGGAAGCTATGTGTAGACTGGATGAAAATCTGGTTGCTGTTTAAAAAATTATACACAGCCAAAGCAAACTGTTTAAGCCTGAAACATTAGACCTCATATGTTCTAATTGACTGGGCCAAATGCACATAGAGCTATGTAGGCCATTATTTAGTCATTAAAATCAAGGGAGATGATATCACCTATCATAAAGTAGATATCCTATATATCTCTGGTTTCATTGCAGTACATTTAAGAAGTAGAAATTATAGAGTGGGAGGGTGGAAGAGGACGAGATGTGGAAGGTACAATCACCCTTTCTCTCTTCTGGCCTCTTTGCCCTTTCCTATATGGCAGTTAGTTGGAACATCCTACAAGAGACAAAAGATAGCAAGACAATGTTACACATGGGCAAGGCCATTGTCATAGCAATGTGTAGGTTCTTCCACTAAGAAGTATTTGGATACCAAAACTACATTTTTAAAAGTTGTACACATGTATATAATTTTCTGTTATTTTTCAGCACCAAGCTCTAGTTTCTATGAGTAACCCTGGACAACCTGGGTTTTGTTTCTTCTCTTCTCTTCTCTTCTCTTCTCTTCTCTTCTCTTCTCTTCTCTTCTCTTCTCTCTCTCTCTCTCTCTCTCTCTCTCTCTCACACACACACACACACACACACACACACACACACATGCAGGGTTCCTTTGTGTGTAGTTTGGCTGTCCTAAAACTTGTTCTGTAGACCAGGCTGTCCTTGAACTCAGAGTTCCTACTGCCTCTGCTTCCCAAGTGCTGGGATTAAAGGTGTACGCCACCACACTGGCCAACCTGGTATTTTATTTCCTTAATATTTTTTTCTGGATGGTTGACTCTACAATCTTTCCCTTTAATAATGGCATAAGGGGAAAAATGAACATTGTGTGAGTAGCTATGACTCTGATCTCTGATGGTGACATTGTGGAGACATAAAAGGCAGTGAGTGCTCTTTGTCTTTCACTGCCTAACCCCAAAAGAAGTATAAAAGAAGGTTACCAGATCCTAGGATCAACTAGGAGTGTTGACCAGCTGCTGCAGAAGACAGAGAAAAGTGTTATGCAACTATTCCTGCCATAAGTGGACAGAAAGTACCAGGTTACAGGTGAGGAGCAGCACTCAGGAACATTGCTATCTCCCTGTGTTTCTTTTTCTTTTTTTCTTTTTTCTTTTTTTTTAAAGATTTATTTATTTATTTATTTTCCCTTGTTCCGGTCAACCCCGCTCGCTCTGCTCGACCCCGCTCGCTCCGGCCAGCCCCACTTGCTCCCGGCCACCCCCGTACGGCTCCCGCTTGTTCCAGCCAGCCCTGCTCGCTCCGATCGGCTCCGCTTGCTCCGGTTTGGCCCTGCTCGTTCCGGCCGTCCCCGTTCGGCCCCACTCGCTCCAGCCCTGCTAGCTCCGGCGTCCCCGCTTGCTCCAGCCGTCCCCGTTCGGCTCCGCTCGCTCCGGACAGCCTGGCTTGCTCCAGTTGGTCTCTCCGGTCCAAGGATTCATTTCTTATTATTCTTCATAAGTATGCTGTAGCTGACTTCAGACGCACCAGAGGAGGGCGTCAGATCTTGTTACAGGTGGTTGTAAGCCACCATGTGGTTGCTGGGATTTGAACTCATCACCTTCGGAAGAGCAGTCAGGTGCTCTAACCCGCTGAGCCATCTCACCAGCCCTCTCCCTGTGTTTCTGATAGAGAAAAACAAAAGGACAAGATTCCTTTAACCTACTGAACAGTAGTTGCAGGAGGGCTGTCTCTCACCTCTAGCTGGAGTATGTTAGGTCGAGGAGGTCAGCTTTGTAGTAGAGTCCATAAAAGGAAGAGCAATAAAGCTTAAGTGTGTGTCATTACTTTTCTTACTTCTAAGATAAAATACCAAACAACAGTGACTTAAGGGAGTTTATTTGGGTTCAGAGCATCAAGAAATCTAGACCCTCATGGTGGGACTGGAGTCATGGAGCTGCTTCTTCACATGGTGGAAAACAGAAAGGGATGGAGCAAGAGGCAGTAATCCACAATGACATGCTCCAGTGACCTTCCTCCACCCAGCCTCCCACAATGGGAGGTGAGCTTCAGAACATGATCCTCTGGGGGACATTTCAGACTTTTCAAACTGTTTTAGTCTCACTCCTGGTTAATTTGAACCTGCATGATTTTGCATATTAAGTAATACATAATTGTTCTTAGGAATCTTAGCATCAATGAGCACCAAACAGGTTTCCGCCCCACATCCTTTTGAAATACCTATTCACTGTCCTGAAGTTGATGGCCTTGCCTTGAGTTTGAGCACTGTTCTCACTGAGCCTGTTTTTCTAGGTTTGCTCTGGAACTTGTCTTCTAGCGATAAACTCAAGCACCTCATGATAACAGAAGCCTTGCACACCTTGACAGAGAGTGTCATCATCCCCTTCTCCGGGTGGCCTGAAGGAGACTACCCCAAAGCCAATGGCTTGCTTGATTTTGATATATTCTACAATGTCACTGGATGCCTAAGGTAATGCCTCCTTGTGCCCCAATCTCTTCAGATAGAAGGTGTAATCAAATAGGGCACCCAAAGAGAAGTTGAAATGTGTTCTATTTTGAATCCTTTCTGTAATTACACAATTTAGTTTTGTTGGACTCTGTCTGGGTAGAAACTGATGGAATTTATTATAATAAGATGTTTCTGTTTAATTGCACTGTCTTAACTGTCTAGTTAATACCTAATTTAGTCAGAGTTACTGTTACTGATGAAAAAAACATGACCAAAGGCAAGTTGGGGAGGAAAGGGTTAATTTGGCTTACACTTCCATGTCACTGTTTATCAAAGCAGGCTGTCAGGACAGAAACTCAAGCAGGACAGGAACCTAGAGCTAGGCGCTAATGGGAAGGCAGTGGAGCCTTACTTACTGTCTTGCTCCTCATGGCTTGCTCAATAGTGTAACATGGGACAGTAGCTAATTCTGCTGAAAAAGAAAAGGAAAATTAATTCCTCACTGTCACGCCCAGCAACCCTGCAACCTTTCCTTAGACTGTGTTTTCTGGTTTGATGACTTTCTAAACTCCAGGTCTCATATAGAACCAGGACCAACTCAGGGGTGGTACCATAAGTGATTATTTTAAACACTTGAGTAAAGATAATATGGAGAAGGAAGAATCAGGAAAACATAATTTTTTAATTTTTATTTGTGTATGTGTGTTTGTATATATGTGTGTTGAGTTTGTATGTACATATATGTGTCTCTTTGTGTATGTGTTTGTGTGTATGCACGTATGTGTGTGTATTTGTATGTATGTGTATGTATCTCTGCGTGTGTTTGCACATATGTGTATTTGTATGTATGTGTGTATTTCTGTGTGTTTGTGTGTGTATTTGTGTGTGTGTGTCTCTCTGTGTTTATATGTATATGTGTATGTATGTGTATATCTCCGTGTGGGGTGTGTGTGTGTGTGTGTGTGTGTGTGTGTGTGTAAGACAGAGAGAAAGAATGTGGTTATATCCGCGCTCCATGGCTTCTGTGGATTTCAATCCACTCCTTGGGATTTTGCAAAAAGCCCTGAGCTGAGCCATCACCTGCTGAGCCATCATCCAGCCATGGAAGAATCATTTTTTCTTATAGAATGAGAACTCATTTCACTTATCTTTCTTCAATGGTTAGTTTACAAGTTGAGTCTTGGGCAGAAAAATAATTTCCCAGAATGTTATGGTCAACTTTTTAAAAAAAGCATCTCAAGAATTAAGGAAAAATGGCTGTGTATATATTACTTAAGTTATAGGTAATATCCTGTGGACTGTGTTTTATAACAGCAAATATGTTTTTTATAGAAAAATGTGTGACTAATCATAATCAGAACTATATCTTAAAAACATTTTAAATTTCATGATTATTTTTTGAATTAAGTTTCCATGTGGAATTTTAAAAAACATATTTCATTGTCTTTGCTTCCCAGTCCTCCCCACTCCCTCTGTCTCCCTGACTCTTGTTTCTTGTTATACCTTCCCCAGTCCTCCCCACTCCCTCTGTCTCCCTGACTCTTGTTTCTTGTTATACCTTCCCCAGTCCTCCCCACTTCTACTTTGCTCTGCTGTCTTCCCTTACTTCACCCCTGACCTGGACCAGCTGGTCATTCTTCAGTAACAGGGTCATGAGAGGGAGGTGCCAAAAATGAGAACGATAGAGAAAATAGAAACAAGACAAAAGCTGGTGTTAGGAGGTTTTGTATAAGCTCTGTCTTATGACAAGCATGTTCCTGGCATTAGACAATGTCCCCTCAGTCAACAATAGTGAATGAAGGCTGAAGGAATAAAGGAAGTTAAAGCCCTGTAACTGGTACAACAAATCCTTGGTCAGTGTGGAGGGGGACTCCACATAATTAGAAAGAGAATAATTGATACAGGTAATTTTGAAATGCCCACACCTTTTGGAATAGAGGGACTCCCAATCAGCAATATATAATGAGGGTTAACAGAAGCATTGATTTCAAACATAAAAAATATGTCTTTATGATGGTCCATTGATGTGGCTAACAGCTAGAAGTCCAAATGAGCCTTTTCTTTGGAGACAATGTAATAGATGGGTGGGATATTAGAAAGCTGTCTTCATCCAGACCAAGAAGGCCTAATGTATTAATAAAAACCTAAGACCAAATGACACACTTCCTCCAGGAAGGCCACATCTACTTCAACAAAGCCATATGTCCTAATCTTTTCAAATAATGCCATTTTCTATGAGCCTATAGGAGCCATTTTCATTCAAACTACTACAGAGCGCCTCTAGGACAAGTCAACCGGTACCTCATTCAGAAGCACAGAGTTCTTTAGACCCATGGGACATGCCACCCAAGAGTGAATTCCATTTTAAATCAGGATTCTGGGTTGTTGTTGCATACTAAAAAGTGACCATCCAGGGGACTGGAGAGATGGCTCAGTGGTTAAGAACACTGGCTGCTCTTCCAAAGGTCCTGAGTTCAATTCCGAGCAACCACATGGTGGCTCACAACTATGCCCTCTTCTGGTATGTCATATACATAAAATAAATAAATCTTTTTTTAAAAAGGAAAGAAAAAGAAAAAATGACCCTCCAATGACAGGGTGACCTGTGGGTGATAAGAAACTGGAAAATGTCAAGGGAATAAATTGGTAATGTTTGAAAACTACATTCAACCCTGCCAGGCTCCTGAGACGTAACACTTGTGGGTCATTCCAATGAGAGGAACACATAGACAAATAGACAATGACAAACAAATAGAATGATGGGTGATACACAGTTGACAGGAGCAGTACAGGTGCCCATGAGGAATGTCAGGAATTACACCAGTCTGATATTGTAATACTAGAATAGCCAAATATTTTTAAATATATCTAGTTTCTTATCATTTGTATTAGACCTTACAAACTTTAATATTGTATGTATTACCTTTGTACCCCAGATAAGTTATCCAGACCTTTTATAATTTACAGGAACCTTTTAGTTTTTTATTCTGTAAGCAAAACAATCTAGATAGATAGATAGATAGATAGATAGATAGATAGATAGATAGATAGATATCTCCTTATTTATTAAAACATTTTATCTTTTAATTTTATAACATTTTTGCCAGACAGTGGTGGTGCACGCCTTTAATCCCAGCTCTTGGGAGGCAGAGTCAGGTGGATTTAAGAGTTCGATGCCAGCCTGGTCTACAGAGTGAGTTCCAGGACAGCCAGGGCTACACAGAGAAACCCTGTCTCGAAAAACAAAACAAAACAAAATAAAATGTATAACATTATTATCATTTAATACCATGAGATAATAAAGTCATATAGATCAATCTCCCTCTTTTTCGTTTTAAAATAAAACCTTGGATGAGATGGCCTGTTTGGGACAGTTATACTTAAGTTGTGAAGATGCAGTAGAGCCTACCTAATGGCAGCTACTGTAATTATGTTTTGATTTTTTTTTTAGTCTAGCAGTCTAAAATATTAGCTTTTTTTTGTTAGGTTTGTATATTATGTAAAAATCATATCGAAATTTAAACAAAACATTAAAATGATAAAATCAACATCTCTTCAGCTCCAGGATGCGGAGCCCAGAGGGTGGATGTCAGAGAGGGAACAGAGGGAGCTGCCGCTCAGCTTCAGCTTTTACTTTTTAATTTTATCTCTTAGACTGTTCTGTTCTCCTCCCTGTCACAGGGCCAGAGGACCTCTCTGACCTAGGAGAGGTGTTTAAAGGACATACTGAGAGAAAGCACGCTTCCATCTGAAATGGGAAGCCAAATCCAGTACTCCAAAGTCAGCACTTTGGCTTAAACAGCACTCGACAATTTGGCCACAGCAGCTCTTTTGTTTATGAGTTGGGGCTCATTAGCTCTGATAGCATCTAAGAGAGGAATTTAGGAATTAGTTTAGAAGTTTGAGTAGCAAAACCTGATGTGCAGAAATACTTCAGAGGAGGAGGGGTGGAGGTTGGGGAGACCTAAGAGAATATTTCAGAACTTCTATCATGGAGTTGTCAGTGCCTGGCCGCCCCTAGCAGACACCTTCACCCCCTCTGCTGTGCCACTGCCTGGGTAAGTACAGCTTGGCTCCCTTTCTCTTGTGAGAGTATCACTTTGCTCTAAGGAGCAGAGACTGGTCAGCTAGCTCCCCCGCCCCCCAATGTCCCAACAGCCTTTAAAGACCACACATTTGCCAACACTGAGGTCTTCTGGAGCCAGCACAGCCACTAGCCTGCACTGCCCTTCTCTGTTTGGCCACTGCTACAACACTCAACTGTGTTCTTCCTCTTAGTCCATCTGTCTGTAAGGAACCTGCTATAGTAGAGGTATCTGGCTCAGATAAATGGATAGGAGCCATTTTGGGTAATTTTGAAATAAAAAAATTTTTTTTCTCATGCTCTCAAGCAAAAGTAATTTTAAACTTGATGCCATTTTCCTGTCTTCAAGACCTTTTTAATCCCTATTTTGTGTTCTTTATTTTTATCTTTTATCCTTCTGTTTGAAGGAGACTGACCAGATCTATACAGGGTGTTAAATTACAATTTATTCGCCGGGCAGTGGTGGTGCATGCCTGTAATCCCAGCACTTGGGAGGCAGAGGCAGGAGGATTTCTGAGTTTGAAGCCAGCCTGGTCTACAGAGTGAGTTCCAGGACAGCCAGGACTGCACAGAGAAACCCTGTCTCAAAAAAAAAAAACTAAAAAAAAAAATTACAATTTATTCAACTTTATGCTATGGTAAATAATCTGTAATCAAATTCCAGTGAAAACTCATCAATTGGAAATCCACTGGCCCTTATAGGAGGTATTTTGTCCTCAGACATTTACCTACATGTTCCCATATATTTAAATTTATAGGACCATTTTAGGAAACCAAGGGCAGATTTATTTTTTTTTAAATAAAATAGATTAATTTTTTAAAATAAGGAACTTTTGGGGCTGGTTGGTTGGTTGTTGTTTTTGTTCATTTGTTTTTAGAGACAGGGTTTCTGAGAGCCTCACAGAACTCATTCTGTAGACCAGGCTAGCCTTGAACTTGGAGATCTTGCCTCTGCCTCTGCCTCAGCCTCCCTGCCTCCCTGCCTCCCTGCCTCTGCCTCTGCTAGGATTAATGGTGTGTGCTACCAGGCCTGCCTTATAAGGAACTTTGTTAGGACTTTAGCAATACATTATGAGAGTTAAAATGGAAACCTATGCAAGCATCTAAAGGATGTGTCCTAGTGAAGTATTCTACCTTAATCCCCAACCCCTAACCCATTTGCATTTGCTCTTTTGAAAACTGTTCAGATCATTGGCTTGTTTGTTGATTGGTAGGTTTGTTTCTTAGGTTTAATGTCTGACCTCCTTTATATGTTCTAACTATTAACCCTGTGTTTAAGGTATAAATGGACATTTTTTTTCTCTTATTCATTGGGTGTCTGTTTATTCTTTCTTTTTTCTGTTCAGAAACTTTAATTTCATGTAATCTCATTTGTCAGTTCTTGCGGCTGTTCCCTGTGCTATGGAAATCCTATTCCCCTGCCTTAGGTTACTGTATGAAGGATGATTCCACCTTGACACCATTAATCTTCACAGAGACACAGCAGTCTTCCTTTGGATTCTAGCAAGGGTCAAGATGGCTTTTCCTATCTTCACTGTGACTCAGGAATGTGAGAGGGAAACAGTCTTGGAAATAGTCCAGAATCACAGATCTGCCCCAGACAAAGCATCTGAAACATTTAAAACTGCCAGGTCTGAGAGACTTCAGAGATACCCTGGGGTCTGAGTCAGTTCCCTGACTCCATTAAAAGCTACGTTGGGGGCTGGTGAGATGGCTCAGCGGGTAAGAGCACCCGACTGCTCTTCCGAAGGTGATAAGTTCAGATCCCAGCAACCACATGGTGGCTCACAACCATCTGAACTGGCTCCCTCTTCTGGAGTGTCTGAAGACAGCTACAGTGTACTTACGTATAATAAATAAAAATAAATCTTAAAAAAAAAAAAAAAAAGCTACGTTGGAGAAAGGGGATCCTAATGTCAGTCACTGGCATCAGACACTGCTTTTGGGCCTAGTGGGAGTTCATATTGCCTTCAGTGAGCGCCATCTTCCCTCATGGCTCGCTTGTTACTGAGGACTGGTTTAGGGGCTCATTTTCACTTTGCAATAAGGTGGTTATTTTGGTTTATTTAATTTATACTTCTGAGGTACTTTCCATGTTAAGCCTCCATTGAGTTACATACAGGAAAGAATAAGTAAGTTTTTCTCAGCATTCAGGAGGCACATTGTAAAGGGATACATCCTGTCTATGTTAATTCTATTTCCTACAAACTTTAAAGATTAGCTATTAAAAAATGCCATTTCACATAAATTAGTTGGTTTTTATCAGAGTAGTATAATAGTAAACTACTTTTTGTCTAATGACTTCTGTTCACAGGTGAAGTGGTATAATCTGCCCTTGTTTATATTTTTGGTTGTCTGAATAAGATGGGAAATATTTTTGATATGCAGGGCCTGTAGTGAGGCCTTCCATGCACGTCCTGTCAGCAAAGGTATCAACTGCCAGGAACCCCTGATAAGTCCTATTTTGAGCAAGCAGTGTCAGGATAATAGAAGACAGACACAGTTTACTGCTGTGAGGCTGGCAGCAGAGCCAACTGCACTACCATCCTAACTAGAATAGACACTCTGGACTTAGACAAAGCCAAGTCCCCTTTCCAAACTATGCAGGAGGTTCAGCTAGTGAACAAGACAGACCTTTTGACTTGTCAAAGCAATTTTAAGGGGTCATTTCTCTAATCCAGGGGCTAGAAAAAAGTCAGAAGCTTTCATATATAAAAAGCACTTTCTTGTGGTTGGGAACATATGATATTTGCTACACAAAGAACAAAAAGAATGAATGTTGGATAAGGCTTTTTCTCTCCTGTACCACTCTTCATAAGATAGATGAAGTAGTCCTCCTATAGGACTGGAGAGATGGCTCAGCTACTAAGAGCATTAGATGTTCTTACAGAAGATCCAGGTTCAATTCCCAGCCTTCACATAACATCTCACAAGCATCTGTAACTTCAGTTTCGGAGGATCTGATTCCCTCTTCCGACTCGCACAGATGCTGCTACACAGATAGACCCATACTCATAAAAATAAAATGGAGAAAAACAGTCCCCCTATCCTGACATTACTACTAATTTATTTTCAGTAGGAAAAGTAACTAAGCTCTTTGAGGCTTTTCTTTCTTCATGTGAGGAGTTAGGAGACCAAAAAACCCCCAAAACCGATGTGTTTTCAATTCCTGTGAGGTTTACTAGGACTCCTCCTAGGTGGCCTCTAGCTGGTGGCCCACTCTGCACACAAGAGTCAGTGCAGAAGACCTTAACGTGAAGCAGGGCCTTTGACTCACCCTCAACAGATGAACAGTGGGGTTTTGTTGTTGTTGTTGTTGTTGTTTTGTTTTCTTAAAAAGGGCTCCTTCTAGGCCCATGACAGGCGTCATCTGTGCTTGATAGTGGAAAAGAAAAGCAGTCATCAGAGATTAAAATGATCAGCAGGCCTAGAAACTCTTAATGGGCTCAGGAAGTAAATAGAGATAGATGGTGTCAGTTTAAACAAGCATTCCTTAAGAAAAAGCTTTAGTCGCCTGATTTTGTTTCCACTTAGTTTTCTCCAGCATGTGTGTATCAGTTATCAAACTCATATTCTCAGACTTGGCAGAAATAAAGTCACTAAAGGAATTTTCTTAGTATCAAATAGTAACATCTTTTGTCTTTTGCTCTTAAGTTGAACTGTAAGAGTGCCATTTGGTGCTAAAAGCAGCCAAGCATGGTTGGTTTCAAGAGCTCAGCCTGTAGATGGGAGCTCTGTAGCTTCAACGCCTGCTTCTGCTTCCTTTACTTCTCATGTGGTGCTGGGCACATTTGTTCTTTTGAAGGCAGTATTTGAGGACAGGAAATATTTTGAAATCACTTAATGCAATTATGTTTTTAAATTAAGAAAATAAATTGCCAGACGTTCTCAAGCTATTAGTCTTCTAGTGACACTACCTGAGATATTATAGAGAAGAACTTCTGAATATATTTTTGATGATCTACTTGCTTATAAATGGGCATGACACAATGGTTTTTTTTTCAATTAAATTTGGAAAAGGGAATAGGAGGCATTTCTCAAATTCCAAAACCTAATATTCTCTTAGTATTCTTTTTATTCTATGTATATGCCTGCCTGAGTTTTTGTGTACCATGTGCGTGTGGAAGCTCACATAAACCAGATGGCATCAGATCTCCTGAAATTAGAGTCAAGAGTCCTTTGTGAGGCACCAGATGTGGGTGCTGGGAACTGGGCCTGGGTGCTCAAGGAGAGCAGAAAGAGATCTTAACCACTGCTGTCTCCACAGCGTCTGTCACTGTTCTATTGACCAAAGTGTTAACCTTCTCCAGAGAAAAGTATTTTGAGGAGTAAATGATTAAAAGAAAAACTTAATGCAGGGGGATATAGAAACAATCAAAGAATTGTTTGTGTGATCACGACATACTTTACCATATTGGGTCAGCTGCTTTCCTCTATAAGGAAGCGGCCTCCACTTGTGGTCATGGCTTAGCAAACTTAGAAAAAGACTAAGCACAGAGATATTTATAGATGAAGGTTCTGGCATCACAGAGCCTGGAAAGTCTGTTTTCTCTGATAGCTCAGCTCTTTACAATATGAAGGGGAGGACTGTCGTGCTTTAGAGGGTCAGGCTTAATATTTGCCAATAACAGTTTCTATAAAAACCTTTAAGATTCAAGTAACAGAGTCCAGCACACTTTTACCAATGAGGAAAGTGAGGCCCAGAACAACATTAAGTTGTTTAGAGTTAAGACATGGAACAAACTGGGACTTGGACACACAGCATAGTGCTCTATCTAGTGTGCTGTGTTTCTTTTCTTACAAACATTTGCCTCATATCTTCCTCTTGAGAAAACTAAGGGAAAGACCGTGTAAACCCTGTCTGGGCCGTGGAATGCTTCCGTAGAATGCAGCAGGCAGTGACTCACTGACAGGATCCTGTCCTTATGGTCTCAGGTTTGGCATTAGGATGTCTCCCTGGACTGATGATAAAGCTCTCAGACTGGAGGAAACCTTAAACAAACCTTTGAGACTCGGATCTCTTGGGTTCATAGCACACATCTTGCATAGGCCTTTGGGATGTGTAGCACATGACTTACTCAGGTCATTAGGATACATAGAATACATCTTACCATTTCTTGTTGTCCTTGAAAGGAACATGAGCTCCGCTGGCTCCGATGGGAGGAAGATGATGAGAAGGTGTGATGGTCTCATTGACTCATTGGTCCATTATGTCAGAGGAACTATTGCAGACTATCAGCCAGATGATAAGGTAACTCCACAGTTAACCTTCCTCATGCCAAATTACCCACTAAGATGCTTCAAATACTAAAATCGTTGCTTGGGTGTAGTTTTGTTCCTTGATCTACTTGTAAAGCCAGAATTTTCATTACATGTGTATGCACTTTAATTTTCTTTTCTTTTTTTCCAAGCTAGAGTTTCTTTAGTGTAGATCTGGTTGTCCTGAAACTAGTTCTGTAGACCACACTGGCCTCAAACTCACAGAGATCCACCTGTTTCTGCCTCCCAAGTGCTGAGATTAAAGGTGTTAGTCACTGCACCCAGTCGACACTTAAATTTTCTATCCAGCCTCAGACTAGAAATTCTTCCAGTGCCAAATTTCCAACAAACTTTTTAACAACTCAGTGTGGATGTTCTTCAGGAACACAAATACATGTTCAACAATAACCTTAAATTCATCTCTTCCATCGACACAAACTTCTTTCTAATCTTTCTAATACCAGCTTATCCATAGCTGGAGATTATAGGTCAGTGGTAACATACAGGCCTGACATGCATAACATCTTACTTAGGTTCCATCTGTAGCACTGTGTATAGAACGGACTGAAGAATAGATGACCGAGTGAGTTATCACCATTTGTCAAAAGAAGATTGCATCTGAATGACTTGCACTTTCCTCTTCCCTCAGGCCCTACATGCACAGGCAGTACACCATATGCTACTTCTCCAATACCGTATCTGCCACTTACATTGGTGTGACCTTTACACTAGTTGCTATAGTAGCCTCCTGATTGGTCACAATAAGCAGTGACCCATCTTAGTGTAGCTGCCATTTTATGTATGTGAAGTTTGAAGTTGTTCTAGACATACATGTTTTTTAGAAATATGCTAAGAGGCTAAAACTATAGCTCAGTGGTAGAGCATTTGTACACTGTGCAAGAAGCCCTGGGTTCAGTCTCCAGTTATGTTTTTAAAGAAGGTTGGGAAGGCTACCATCATTTTAGCATAGTACTCCTGACCATTCATTCATGGCTAGCCATTCCAGCTAGCCTCAGTAATTCCTGCATACCTTAGGTCCAAGCATACTAATTTTAAGAGCCGAACCCTAAACAACCTTGTCATCTGAAAGGGACGTCAGTATGTATATGAGCAGTATTCGTGTTCTGTCTCCTCAGGCCACAGAGAACTGTGTGTGCATTCTTCATAACCTCTCCTACCAGCTGGAGGCAGAGCTCCCAGAGAAATATTCCCAGAGTATCTACGTGCAAAACCGGAATGTCCAGACTAACAGTAACAAAAGTATTGGGTGTTTTGGCAGCCGAAGTAGGAAACTAAAAGAGGTATGATGGGAGATCTTTGAGACTGTGGGTTGTAGATGGGGACAAAAGGGCAATGGATCTGGAGGCTCTGATTCCTGCATTCATGTTGGCTACTGTTTCAGATTATTTTAGTTCTCACATCAGTCCTCCCATGAGGCTTCACCAGGAAGGAAACAGGAACAGAAAATTTCATTCGTTTTCCTACATTAATTCAGTGTTTGGGTGACAAGGATAAACTTTAGTCCCCACTTATCCGGCTCTGGATTTGTGCTGTTAGCTGTTAAGCCATGCTTCCCTGTGTCCTTTGTGGGCCATACTTCAGCCATTGTTTGAACATTACCTGCAGCCTAAAAATAAACCATGATGAACACATTAAGAACAAATTTCCTAGGAAGATGCATATCTCTTCCAAAACTAACATAATAATGAAAAAAATGTTCTTAGTATTGTGGTGTTCTTGAATTTGGGAAATGGCTGGTAAATTTAGACCCTTGATACTATTCCAAACCACTCTAAGCATCTGAGGAAACACACTGGTTTTTCTTGTCTTCAAAGTGATGGCAACCATTTAGAATTGAAGCTAAATGCACTGGAAACCATTTTAGAAGGACCTATATTTAATTCCCTTACTGTGATGTGTAAAATTGGAGACTGTGAGTTTCTTAGAAAGCAACAATTATTGTGAGCTAAAGTTAAGTAATTGAATATAGTGTTTTTGTAATTTGTTAGTCTATCTAGACAGTGTTTCTGTCTGTCGGTGAGGGTGCAGAGCTGTAGGCATCGTTTGAAGTGCATTTACTCTGTGTGTACTTAGCAATACCAAGACATGCAGATGCCAGAGGAAAGGAGCAATCCCCACGGCATTGAGTGGCTGTGGCATTCCATTGTGATAAGGATGTATTTGTCCTTAATTGCCAAGAGTACCCGAAACTATACCCAAGAGGCATCACTGGGGGCTCTCCAGAACCTCACAGCAGGAAGTGGCCCGGTAAGTCTTGTTTCAGTTTTTCTACTTCTTAAAATGAGGTTACTGTAAACATGTCTAGCTCAGATGCAGAGAAGAAGCAATCAGGCAGAAGAAGCAAAGGTTTCCTCATTCCAGCCAAGACAGGTCTCAGATGCCACAAGGGCTTTAGCCTTCCATCATCTTCAGCCTCAATGTCTGTACAGCTGTGCCTGACCACACATACAAGTAAACTACACCGTGGCTTTTATATTGCCTAGTTCTTCTTCCATAACAGGCCTCAGATCACTGCCTCAAACTAATTGAGAAAAATACAGAGAAGGAAAGGAAGGAATTTCTCATATTGTAGAATTCAGATTTGTGGTGGGCCTCTTTTCCTTCACCATTAGTCTTGAATATCTCACTCCATCTCTGGATTCTGTTTCCTGGATCCATTTCACAGGAAATGAGGATAGCTAGGAATGACCACAGGCAGACATCTTATTAACCTGGCATCCTTACCAGTAGTGCTATTAAGAACTCAGCAACTGTGTCTCACTGGTCCCTTTTGTATCTCAGTTGGGCTTTGGAAAGAGACTGTGATGTTAATTGACCCTGCCTGGGTAAAGTGCCCAGGGCACAAGTTTACACTGATTTGCTGCTTGCACTCCCTGTAAAGGAATGCTCCCTCACAGAAAGTCAGTGTTTACACCAAAAGAAGCAGTATGTTCGTTCTTTGTAGGTAAGAGCACAACATCTATGATACCGTGGGATTTGAAGGACACCTGCATGTCTGTGTCTTGGAAACCCACCCACAGCACAGAGCTCATTCTCTTTCTCAATGACTTCCTTTTTATCATCAGAGTCAAAGCATATAGCAGAAGGTTATTGCCTGTACTGTACATTGTGTGTATATTATATATTTATATATTCTATTTTAAATCACTATTTGAACTAAGCTCATAGTACCTTGCTCATAAATTAAGTACTCCAAAAGAGTTCATTACATAGCTGGTCTTCAGGTTTGTATCTCCACATAAAAACATTCTTTGAGAAAACAGAAACATTTGAGGAAATGTATTCACTTCCTATATAAGTGTCTTCACACAGAAACTTATATTAAATAAAACTGTGAAATGATAAGGTTAGCTTACCATTGCGTTGTGGTTGAGAATACAAACAATCATTTCTTTTGTCATAAGCTTGCTTGTGAACAAAGAGAAAGGAAGAACTCCATTGTTTCAAGAAACTCAAATGAGAAAATATAGAATAAAGTAATTTTTACCTACCTGATTAGGAACTAGTGGTAGAGGAGGGGAAGCCGGGTGAGGAAGGACAGCATGAGCCACACGAAGCTGTCCCAACATTATTCTGAAGTTAACAGATAACTGTTAACAGATCCTCTGCTGGATTTAAAATCAGCAAGTTTTGGTTTTGTTTTTAATTCCATGTGCATTGGTGTTTTGCCTGCATGTACGTCTGTGTGGAGATGCCAGATCCCCTTAACTGGAGTTACAGACAGCACTGTGAGCTGCCATGTGGATGCTGGGAATTGGAGCTCAGATCCTCTGGAAGAAAAGCCAGTGCTCTTAACATCTGAGCCATCTCTCCAGCCCCTTACATATAAAGGTTGTGTGGGTTTTTGTTTTTTTTTTGAGACAGAGTCTCTTACACAGCTCTGGCTGTCCTGGAACTCACTCTGTAAACCAGGCTGGCCTTGGACTCATAGAGATTCACCTACATCTGCCTCCCAGGTGCTATGATTAAAAAGATATTCGACACCATGGCTGGCCTGAAAAAAAACCCTCAAGTTTATTATCACCATTTGAGATCACGGGGGTGGGGCTGGAGAGATGGCTCAGCCATTAAAGGCTGGGCTCACAACCAGAAATATAAGAAGATCACGGGGGTGGTTGAATGAATAAGTTTGCAGAAATGCTAATCCAGAAATGTACTATTTATTCTAGCACTGGAAAAAAAAATCTAAAAATCAGAAAAGTCAAAAAGCTAAATAAAAGCCCCAGTACAGTGTTTGTGGGTAGATTAAACTGGGATGCCAGTGTTGTTAACAGTAGAGGGATGGCGTTTATGTGATAGTCCTGGGAAATGTGAAGTGGTTAGTCCTGGGAAGTGTGAATTGGTTAGTCCTGGGAAATGTGAAGAGGTTAGTCTGCTCAGCTCCATGGATAGGAAGTAGAGAATGCTGACAGCCAGTCTTCGTAGCCTTCAGATGAAGTATATGTCTAGATGGCATGCTGGAAAACAAGGAATACAGTGCCTATGCTTCCTCTTGATCCAAGATCTGGGATTGTTCATAATACATCCGTTCCTCTCTGGATAGCTCTGAGGCAAAGACTCTTCATAGAGAACAGTTGGTGAAAGACAGACAATTAAACGTCTTGAACCCTTTAAAGTTTGACACTCTAGTGAAGTGATGAAATACTTTCCTAGAAATATTGGTTCAAACACAAAAACAGTTTTAAAGATTGGTATTCTACCACCCACCCGTCCATGGCTCTATATTAAGAGGCTCAAGTCTAGAAAGTAGAATTGGGAAAACGAAGAATAAAGGTGGTAGGAGGAAAACTGTTTATATGAGACAATAAATGATAAATATCCTGAAGAATGGTTAAGAATTGCAAGAATTTTGTCATAGTAGCCTCATATTAGCTTCAAACAGAAGTTTAATATAAAGTCACAGATACAAGCTAAGACTACAGTTCTGAGATCTCTTGATGTTAAAAAGGGCGGCCAGATCACTATTTAGATCCTCAGTAAGATTTTTCCTAGACCTGGGCCGGCAGTAGTATCAGATACACAGATTACAGAAATCCATGCCAGGATGGCGGCACATGCTTTAATCCCAGTGCTCAGGACGCAGAGGCAGATAGGTCTCAGTAAATTCAAGGGCAGCCTGGTCTACATAGCAAGTTCAGTGAAAGCAAGTTACATGGTGAGAAAAGATAACCCAACTAGCAATGTGGATTGTCTTTTTTCAAAAGCCTAATATCTATCTACCTGGCAGTTGTATATGCATATGAACTCACAGGGCATGTAAGGTATACATAAACTCAAGCCAGACAAAATCCCAGTGGTAGGGGTCGGGGAAAACACATAGAGAGTCCCACCTCTAACTGAGGAGCTATTGGTATTGACAGACACCGAGAAGAAAGTTACGTTTCTTCAGTGCTGTGATCCCATGCTCCAGGGCAGGCCTGTATCTAATAGTAACTGAACAACACCAATTGTACTTGACGAGCTTTTCTCTTTCTTTTTTTCTTCTTAAAAGGCAAATAAGGTAGTTTATTCTGGAGCCATTATGAATCACCATGGTCAGGGATCACAGCTTTAGGTAACCCCAGATTGTATATTTCAATGTGAAAGTAGTTTCATGAAGTTTTTTTTTTTTTCATGAAGTTTTTATAGTTTTACAGAACAAAGAAATTCATAAATCAAGGCAAGTGTAAAATACATTGGAGGGTACACAGAGAGGCAGGTATAGGAAGGGTTTTTAAAAGAAGAAAACTACAAGTTGGCTGGGTAGGGAGGATATGAGGGTGGGTCAGGAAGGAGTTAGGAGGGAAGGATAAATATGACCAAAATACATTGTATGAAATTCTCAAAGATTAGTAAAAGCAATCTTTAAAATCCCAATTCTCTTTTTAGAATGAATTGAGTTTGTAACTTAGAAATAAATAAGTTTGTTGAAATATGTTAATCACCAAAATTTGAACGAGCAGTAACAGGAACAATAACTAAGCATCAGCCAGTAAATGAAGCGAATTGGTAAGAAAGGAGCTTATGTTCTCTCACCTCGATCGCTTGCACCCAGGAAAGCAAAGAGAGCTAAGTGGCCAGCATCTTGTGTGGCCAAATTCTATCTACCAAGACCACAAAGAAGAGCTTATATCAGCTAAATAGTTCAACATGATAGAAAACAGACTTTCCAATTAAGTTTATATTATTCAAACCTTGGGAGATGCTCAGTGGTCACATATACTTACTTGCAAGCATAAGAACCTTAATTTGACTGCCCTTCACACACATACAAAGCCAACATAGTCACCTTGCGGTAATGGAAACTGTGGATCCCAAGAGCTTGCTGGTCAGCCTAGCAGAAACACCAAAATTCAGGTTCACTGAAACCCTGGCTCAAGGGAATAAAGTAGAAGGCGATATAAGACACCTGATGTCCTCCTCTGTCTTCCACAAGCATTTACAGAAATGTGTACACACACACACACACACACACACACACACACACACACACACACGCAAACATTAAAAATTTTATGTGAAGCACAAAGTAGTATCAGACTTATTTTACCTATACACAGATGCAAAATAGTAAAAACGTAACCAATTTTTAATTGTTTAAAAATACTGGAAAATTTTTTTATCAACTATATTGAAAATCAAAAAGAATTTAAAGAAAATGTCTATAAACTGCTTTCATTACAGTTCTAGCTTTTGTCCTCCCTCAACCTTTGGAATTTGCAGAGAACTTCTCTGATAGCAAATGTGATAGCATTTTCAGGATGTGTCTCACAACAGATACCCACATTGGTAGCTCGCATGGTTGTCCAAAAGGA
>CACVCL010028824.1:0-89192 GCA_902729485.2 Mus minutoides | reverse complement strand
TTCTGAGTTCGAGGCCAGCCTGGTCTACAAAGTGAGTTCCAGGACAGCCAGGGCTATAAGGAGAAACCCTGTCTCGAAAAACAAAACAAAAACAACAACAAAAAAAGGAAGCTAACAAGTTTCCTGGCGTTGAGAAGATATTACACACAGTATCAGATAGCTTAATATGCACCCACAACACTTGTTTGTTTGTTTGTTTGTTTGTTTTCCTGATTGGTACATTTTGCTTTTTTTTTTCCTTTTGTTTTGAGATGAGTTCATCTTATATAATGTTACAACCAGGCAGTGGTATTAACTTAGCAGCTCAGCCAGACCTAGAACAGTACTGCAGATTGTCCCACTCTGGGTTTGTGGGAGCTGATTATCCCTGGGCAAGGCCACTCTGGACCCTCAGGAATGGACCATTCCTATATGCTGCAGGAGCCACTGAGCTCTAAGGGTGCGAGGCACACACTCGAGGAAATGTTTGGCCTGTGGCAAGTTTGTCCCTGACACTGTTCTCACCTAGTGCTGGAGGCTTGGCTGTCAGATTGTTCCAATATAACCAAACAGGATGGCTGTGCTTCAGGCTTTCTCCCATGTCAGCTGTAGGATGTCCTTCTGTGCTTCTCAGCTTCCTACATCTAGGCTGTGAAAGGAGGGAACTGCCGATGGCGTGGTAAAGGTTCTGACAGGCATCCCATAGGGACGGGGGAGGCATACACACTTCCCCTTGCACTGACTGGGTATGCATCCCACACAGAGACAAGGTAGGTTTCTAGGACCTGTCAAGAACGATGCCAGGTGCTGGGATTGGATTTTCTCTAGCATCTTCATCTTGAGCATCATGGCAAAGGAAAAACAAACAAACAAACAAACAAAAAACCCCACAAGAACAAAATGTTTCAGGGGCCTTTGTTCGGATGGCTTCACTGCATGGATTTCCTTCTGTTTCTATCTGTAAGCTCTCCTTGGAAGGTTGGCTCTTTCAACAGGCTTCTGTCAGACATCCAGGTGGAATTCTTTGCCCCACTTGCATGGGTCCTTCACATTCCGCTCCTGCCTGCATCTGTTTCTGGAGCTATTTGTGCCAGCCGTCCTGCTGCGACACATTTTAGTAACTCCAGCCCTCAGAACATCCCCCAGGGGTAGACAATCCTCTCTCCGTTTTGCCACTGACATTCGAGGCTTAGCCAGAGAGATAA
Organism: Mus minutoides; assembly: GCA_902729485.2. NCBI lineage: Eukaryota > Metazoa > Chordata > Mammalia > Rodentia > Muridae > Mus > Mus minutoides. Next base: position 88,008 of record CACVCL010028824.1, on the reverse strand, counting down.
GTAATTGGCCTAAGATATTAGAGCTCACTCAGGGTGCAGGTAACACTGTTGCTGGGTCTTCAGGGGGTGGCACCTCCTTGACAAGTGATGGCTTTCTCTGACATGGCTGGTTCTTCAGCCACAGCTTTTGTTCTTGAATCTCCTCCAGGGATTCCCTGTCTTGTGTAACGTCACCCACAATATACAGAATCCCCCCCCCAACCCCGTTCATAGTTTTGCCTCCAGAAGTTTCATTACCCTTGATTAGCTAGAGCCTGAAAATATTAAATGGGGAATTCCAGAAAACTGCTGGATAAACCCATCTGGCGTGCAGCAATCATGAGTGTGTCCGGTACTGATAGGTCAGGGGCAGATGGGTCCGGGTGCACAGCAGCACTTCATTAGTGCAGAAGGGACTTCAGTACCATGGACAGAGCCAAAAGCTCCACCCTTAACCAGGGAAGGGAAGACAGAAGTACAACCTTTTCTGAAGATTAAGCCAGGTGAGAGAGGCAGGCAGGCAGGTAAGCAAGTGCCACAAGAAAGGACAAGTGCTGTAGAGGAGGCCTCACAACCTTTCCCTCACCCCCAACGCCTCCACCCCCGTCAACTGACAATCTCTGCTGGCAGCCAAGCATTAGTCTCAAATCTAAATCAAACCAATCATTTCTTTACCCCAGTTCTTTGCTTCCTTCCATTCATGCTCAAAAACTGCCAAACTTCCTTACTCCAGCCTCTGAGGTAACATGGCTAGGCCCTCGTTAACACTGGTCTTGTCTACTCCTGACTCCCTTCCCAGAAACACAGGCTTTCCTAATACTCCTTAAGATGTCCAGTGCTCAGTTACCCTGGGACCATAACACCTGTGACTCTCATGCCTAAAACACCCATCCCAACGTGTATGCATACCCTCCCTGCTTTCACCCTCCACCTCAGTTCTGAACTTCAGTCTTACCTTCTTGAGGATGATCCAGTGCCCTCCCACAACAACATCCCCATCCGCCTCTTCTGCATCGCACCATTTATGCGCTTGCCAATTGTCTGCCATGCACATGGATGCAGATTCCATGGAAGAAGAGTGTCTTCGTTAGGGCTTCTATTGCTGTGTTGAAACAGCATGACCAAAAAGCAAATTGGGGAGAAAAGGTTTTATTTGACTTATTTTCCACATCATTGAAGGAAGTCAGGGCAGGAACTCAAGCAGACCAGACAACTGGAGGCAGGAGCTGATGCAGAGGTCATGGAGGGGTGCTGCTCACTGTCTTCCTCATCATGGCTTGCTCAGCCTGCTTTCTTATAGAACCCAGGACCACCAGCCCATGGAAGGCACCACCCACAATGGGCCCTCCCACCCTTGATCACTAATTGAGAAAATGCCTTACAGCTGGATCTCATGGAGGCATTTTCTCACCGAAGCTCCCTCCTTTCAAATGGCTCGAGCTTGTGTCGAGTTGACATAAAACTGGCCAGCACGAAGGGTGTTTTAATATTTTGTTCAATGCTTCCTCTCTAGTGCCTAATGCATTCCATCATTCCCCACACACAACAGGGACTCAATTACATTTGCTGGATGAATGGGTGAAGCTGGAGGGGAGAACTACCTCATTCCTATAGAAGCAAGTAACCAGGAGGTCCCTGACCTTGGCCTGGCAGGATAGAAGCCTGGGTACAGCAGCAAGCAGTGTGTGAAGGAAGAAATTGGAACAGAGAAACAGTGTGTGGTATGGTATCTGTAAAAGAAAGCAAGGTCTAGGAATGCCTGTATTAAGGATCCAGGACACTTAAATATACTCTTGCCAAGAAAGAGCAAACTGGGGCCAGAGAAATGGTGCCGTGGATCAGAGCACTAACCGCTCTTGCAGTGGACACAGCTTGGCTTCAAGCACCCACATGATGGTTAACAACCATCTGTTGTCCCTCTAGTCCCAGGGGATCCAAAACTTCCAGCCTCCACGGGCACTGTACACAAGTGGCACACAGATATACATGAAGGTAAAACGTGCATACATATGAAATAAAAACAAATAAGTAAATAACTTAAAAAGCAGTGAGCTGTGGAAGAGAATGGGGCAGAAGACACAAGCCTGGGGGAGTACAGTTGCCAACTCTAAAGAGCTGTATTGCTGATCTAATAAAGCAGATTATCCCTGCCCTGCACAGCTCACCCTCATAGTCTGGGAAGATTGCATGCTCACAGGAAGCACAACCCTGAGGGCCTCTTGTGAGTTGTCCCCCTTTCTCTGCCTAGGTTACCACACCAGAAATCTATGGTTGAAAATCTCTACTGTCTGTACTGCAGGGAAAGGAAAGGAAAGAAAAGACCCCCTTTACAAAGTGCCTGGCACTTGGGAATCACTCAACAAAACCAGCCCTCTGGGACTACAAGAGATATCTCAGCAGTTATGAACAGTTACTGCTCTTTCAGAGGACCTGAGAGTTCAGTCTCTAGTACCCACATAAGGTGGCTCACAGTTGCTTTTAACTCCAGATCCAGGGGATTCCAGTCTCTGTGGGCAACTGAGCACATGAGCATGTGTGCATTCTCCCTCCCCTCCCCGCTTCCCCTCCCCTCCCCTTCTCCCTCTCCCCATTCCCCCCCCTCTCTTTCTTGTTCTCTCTGTCTCTGCCTCCAACACCTCCTCTCTCATACACACATGCACGCGCACACACACACACACACACACCCCACAGATATACATAAATAAAAACTAATTTTTAAAGTCCAAGTCCTCCCCTCTAAGTTCTTATTTGTTCAGACAAGAAGAAAATGTGACAATGACTCCCTTAATGATATCAGCCAACACCAGGCAGTGTGTTTCTTGATGGCAGCCAGCAAGTGGGACCTGCAGACAGCCTGTGATACACAAACAGGACAAAGGATGCTGGCAGTCCCCAGCACCACACCTCAAGCTCACCTGCATGAGGTATACTAAGTACCCACACCAACCCCACCAGGGGTGTCCTGAGAGGCTTGAGAAGGTTTGGAGACCTTTATATATCATGATTGTCTGTTTCCATGACCCCTGAATTCCCAGGACATCAGCATGGGGCCCAGATTCTTTGCAGATAGAAAGAAGGTATGCTTTGTGCTTGATAGTTGGGATTTTACCTCCCAACTCTCGCTCTAAACCAGCTGTGTCACCTCTGGCAAGTCACCCCTTCTCCCTGAGCAAAGCAGGTCTCATGCTTTCACTACACCCATGGAGAAACTGAGATTCTGTGAGATAAAATAACAGGCTCAGGCCTGGTGGCACAGGCTATCAGTCAGTCTCAGCAGGAAGCCAGGTGCTGAGGAAATAGAGAACATCTGAGTATACTAAGTAAAAGATTTACTTGCAAAGACATGAGCAGGGGCAGGGATGCCACAGGAATGTGGAAGTACCTGAGAGCAGGTACCCCAAGGCACCTTTTCCTGGAAGGAGTTCTCCAGCTCCTCCAAGTATGGAAAAAGACACATGGAAATGGCCACCAACCCACAGCCATGATTTTGACTGATGGAGCCCCCGGGGAGAAATGAGCAACTGAGTACTAGCCTCACCTCCTTCCTTCCAGCACATTACCATGGAATGAGCCCAGCCAGAACCCAGGAGTCCAGGAAGCTCATTAATACAGAGGACAAATAGATGTCACTACAAACAGCTAACTCTTAAGTGGCAAGATATGGGCTTCTACACACAAGTGTCTTATAGGGTCTTAGGAAAGTTATGGAATGCATAGGTGGATGGATGGGAGGAAAGATGCATGAGTGAATAAATGGTGGATGGCTGGATGGATAAATGGTTTGGTGCTTCATAAATGCTGGATAGATGGATGGATGGATGGATGGATGGATGGATGGATGGATGATGGATGGATTGTGGTATATGGATGGGTATATGTTTGGGTGGATGGATGGATGGATGGATGGATGGATGGATGGATGGATGAATGGATGGATGGTGGATGATGGGTAGGTGGGTGATGGGTGGATGATGGGTGGATAGATGATAGATGGATGAATGGATAGATGGTAGGATAGATGGTTGGGTTGATGGATAGATGGATAGATGTAAGATGGATGGATAAATGGATGATGGACAGGTAGATGAATGGATGGATGGATGGATGGATGGATGTTGGATGCACATATGGATGAATAACTCCTGCAGACTTCATTCATGTGGCTTTGATTAATCTCATCACCTGATTAGAAATATTAAGCTTCTTAGGTTTGTTTCTAAGCCATAAATGGATTCTAAGAATAAACGCTTCCTTCCTAGGGTCTAAGTCCCTGTAGGAGTTACCTGTCACTCTCTGGCCTCTGGCTCATTTTTCCTGATGCTGCTAGAGTTGTTCCTCCCCCCCACTTCCCAAGATGCCAGCCCTGAGCCAGGCCAACGTGCATGCTGCTACAAACAAAAGTGAAGAAAGGGTTGAGGTTCAGAGGGGCCGGTCTTGCTTCCTCCGCTGGGGCTGGAGTGCAAGCCAAGGCCATGTGCTTCTCTGCCAGCCCAGGGAGCTATGGAGGCTGACAGGGAGGGAAAGTGGAAAGGCAGGATGTTCGCTATAATTATTTTCATTGATTTGTCTACTCAGATCCCAAGTGCTGCGGAGCCGTTGTGACATTTAATAAAAATAATTCAAGGTAAAAATACCTCTTCCTCTCTGCTCCCTCCTCCCCCTTCATTAACACCACCTCAGCTTTCTGCCTCCTTGTCTGATGGGTGCCCAGGGCCAATGACAGAAAGAAGCAGGCAAAGGTGGAGCTGGACCCTGGGAGAGAAAGCCCGAGAACTGAGGTGTGGAGACCCATCATCACCAGGACTGTTCTTGTCTTCAGCTCTCTGAGTGTCGGCTGCCCACCCCCAAAACTCCGCAATAAACTAAGCTAAGCATGCAAGGCTGTATCTGAAGCTGGGTCTCCCTGAGGCAAACGAGCAGGCTCTCCCTGCAATCTCTGGTATCCTGCTTCTTCCTGATGGCCTCACTGATCATCATCCTACTCTGACCCTATATATCAATTCTTGCTCATTTCCAACCCTGTATAGACTCTTCCTTCTCCTTCCGTGTCTGCTTTTCATCACGAAACAAACAATATTCAATCCATGGTAGAGACAGGATAAACTGAGATACTAAAGTGGCAGCCTTTGTCACCTTGGCTAGCCCACCAACTATATTCATGACCTGGAGTACTAACCGCATTTTGTCGTTTACTATTCCTGAAGAAACGGATGCATAAAGAGATCGACCCTGGACACACAGTCTGGAAGTGGCAGAGATGGATTCTGCCATGCTCTGTGCCTCTATAGGAAGTCCAAAGCTCCCATTCTCCCCTAAGAGTCCTGTTACCGCTCACTGATGTATCTACAGTGTATCCTAAGCCCCTGTCTCCTGCCTTCCAGGTAGAAGATCTCCTGGTAGAGATCCTGTCTGACTCAGCAGAGTCCAGGAAGCAGGAGAGGAAACCAGATCCCGAGTCCCGTCCTAAGAGCACATGGAGCCATGCCAGTCTGACAGGGGTAGATGTAATCAGGGTGACCTCGCCTTTTTCACGGATTCATTAAAGTCTGTGTTCTGGGGTAAATGATTGCTTTCCCCTCGTCCTGCTGAAGAAAGGGAAAAAAAATCAATTGCCTCCTTGTAGATTTAGAATGGGACAGTTGGCAATTAGAAAACACTTCCCTCAGGCAGGCAGGGGCAGGGGCGGGGGGAGGGCGGGGTGGGAGGGAGGGAGGGAGGTTGGGGTTGGCTCAGGATGATTCCCATATGTTCCATCAGTAGCATCCTGTCACTGATAACCTGGTGACCCCTCCTGACTCATCGAAGACTGGAGCAGTCCAAGTTGGGTCCAGAGACATAGCCAGGGATCCACCTGTGTCACTGGGGTTCTAAGTTCCATCTCAGCTTGCTGTTGGGACCTCCTTGAAGCTTCCACTCTTTCCCCTCCCCCACTGTCCCTGCCTGACTGACGACTAATGGATATTTTCTTTTTCCCTCTGTGCGGAGAGATTTACTAAACAACCGAACTAGGACGCATTAAGTCTGTGGGTTTGGAGGTTTGTTTTAGAGCGATTCTCGCCCGGAGAACTGGCCACTGAAATTAAGACGCATTCTTCTCAGCAAATATTGATTTCAACTCGAAGCAAATCCGAGAAGCTGCTCGCTGGATTTATATTCTGGCAGCTGCAGTGTGGACTGAAGGAGGGGTCACCAAGGTGCTCCCCACAAGAGAGGCCCAGAAAACAAGGCAATGGAGAAAAAAAAACAAAGTAGCACTAGAAAGTATCATAAGGCCAACCAAACAGAAACTCATTTGGAAACCCAGGGCTCTATTACCAAATGGGAAAGTGACCCATTGTTGTTTCCACACCCGGTACAAGTGTTTCTCTTGAGATGGAATTCTCACGGTCATTAACTGTGACCTTGGGCTTCTCTCCAAGCTGGACCCCGAGATGCCCTCCTTCCTAGAATTTTGGCTTCACCACCGTTGTCTTATCTCTCTTTCCTCCAGGGTGGTAAGCCACTAGGACAGCCACATGTATCGTCCATCCCTCAAGTGTTTTCTGCCTTGCTTAACTTTCTCTCTCAAACGCTATCAGGGACCAGGACCACATGCTGCACAGTGCCTATGGCCTACAGTAACAAGATCTCAGGTCGCCGAAAGATCAAGTTATTGGTAGACGTTCTTGATCTAATTCACCGGCCTTGCTAGCGGTGAGGTGTGAGCAAAGCACCTCTCTGCGCTTCCGTTGTCTCCTTTTTAAGAAGCAGAAAAACGGGATTGGACTGGACAGCCTGGGAGAATTTTCTCAGTTACTAAATTTGGAATACAGCTGCTGCGGTTCTCAGCTCTAGATAACAGGTGTCCACCCCCAGCTTCCCAACACATGGTCAAGATTCTAGAAAGAGCCATGTTAAATTGGTGCTCAGCCCTTGGATCCCCGGAGAAGGCAGCAGCATGCTTGGAACCCACAACAATCCGACACAAATAGAAAAGGCAACATCTTGGACATAAAGGCATTTGGATACATCATCAACATGGACACAGGGGGGGAGATCAGTAAGCACAAAGGTGTCCCCCACCCTCCGTCAGCTGCCGTGACGAGCCTAAAGTAGCTTAAATGGAGTGCTGGTGAGGACTGGTGACAAGAACGTGGGCTTCACTCCACAAGGCCAATTTGACAGTCTCTTACAAAGTTACAATGTTTTTCATGTGACACCCCCTCCCCAAAGGCTCTATATCATAGGCTTCCAGTTCTGAGACTTTCTGGATAAAAGAAAAAATACCAGAAGGATGGATAAGCTACTGGGGATTGCCAATGGAAGGCAGTTGGAAAGATTATACCCCATCACAATAGCTCAAAAGATGCGCTGGGGAGTGGTGGTCATACCGTGTACCATGATCCACAGAACCATACATAACAAGTCAATGCTCTTTCTGAGTATAAGCCTAGAAATAGGATTTTTAAAATGAAAACAAAGAAGTGGGGTCGGAGAGGAAATGTCAGCGGCCATTTTGATCCTTAAATGACATCATCGAATCAAAATTGCAGCCTGGTGAGGTCATTCCTCTCAGACATCCTCTTCCCTCCAGCCTCACACCTTCTGGGTCTCTGGGATAGGGATGTGAAATGTCTCAGGGATGAGTTTTCAATGTTTTCATCTTTCACCCAGCCCCATATTTAGCAGAAATCTCTGTGGCAATGGAGCACGGGAGCACCGCCATGCTGGGACACCCAGAAGAGTCACTGCCCAGAGGGTCCTGTGCATTGTGGAGGTTATAGGGCCTCTGGCTATCTTCTGCTTTGTGAAGCTAGAATTCCATGGCAGAGAAGCGAATACCAGTTTGTCAGATCTGGACAGTTCTGGATCCTGCAGAGAAAGATGAAATCCTTTTGAAAATGCCATGGCAGAGAGGGGATGAGCATGGGCTAGCCCCTGGCTCACAGCCTTGGTGGCCAGTGGTAGCTTGATGGGTCCACCCATCTTCCCATTTACTTGCTGTGAGATCCTGGACAGTGTCCATTACAGAAGGTGGCAGCCCTGCCCTGACTTCTTCGTCTGTACAGCTGCTGAAAGTGGCATCGCTGAGGCTGTGGAGTTAAGAGCCAGCATTCACTCAGCTCCTAGGTACTGATCATTGTGTGCTTGTCACTGTCTTGAGAGCTTGGGATACAGATAAAGGTGGCACTGTCAAGTGTTCACGTTGCGGGAAGCAGAGGCAGATGATAATGAAGGAACTGTGCACAGTAGCAGTTGGAGGAAATGCGGAGGAGAAAGGGGCCAGACACTGAAGGGATGGATGGAAGGGCTTCATAGAGAATGAAGACAGACGCCTCTCAGGGGGGTGGCATCTGAATGGAAACAGAAAGAAGTGGACTGGAAGGGAACCATCCAGGCAGAGATTCTGAAAGAGTACCTGACAGAGTGAAGGACTGGCTCCCCCCAAAAAGATGGCTAACGTAGAGGTGCCATCTAGTGAGTGGCTTGTGGACCACTGAGTTTTATCTGTCATTCACAATATGATAGAAAGCCACTGAAGGTCTCTGAGGAGTGACATGATTCAACTCAGATTTCCAAAGGCTTCCTCTCAATGTCTGTAAGAGTCAACCACACCAGGAGGCAAATTCTGTGCTGGGAAGCCCTGTCAGAGAGGCGCTGTGTGGAAGAGAACTGATGGGGTCTTAAGTGAACAGAGATATGCATGACTGCTTAGAACAGGGCCTGGCATGTGTGGCTCAGTGTTACCCATCACTGCTGTGGCCAGCACCATCCAGGATACGAGGGGGTCAGGGGAGCCTGCATCAGTCTTGATCCACAGAAGAAACAAATACCAGGCCCATTTAAGAAACCTGGAAGCCATGAACACACACACACACACACACACACACACACACACACACACAGAGAGAGAGAGAGAGAGAGAGAGAGAGAGAGAGAGAGAGAAACTTGAGAACTGACAGCTTTCCTTTTCCCATTTTCTTCATGTGTATATACATGCTTACATGTGTATGGACCTGTGTGTAGGTGTGGGTACAGATGCATGTTCATGTGTGTATACATGTATGTGGAAGCACAAGGTTAATGCCACAAAGCATCCATGATCACTTCCATCTATTTATTGAGGCAGGCTCTCTCATTCAAACCCAGGGCTCACCTATAACGCCAGTCTTGCTAATCAGTTTGCTTTGGACACAGGTGGGCTGCCTTGCCCATCCAGCATTTCCCTATGTTCTGGGGATCCCAGTTACTGTCCTCATGCTGCATGGAACTTTATCTTCTGAGCCACCCCCAATCCAACAGAGCTTTTGGACCCATGGTATTTATTTGGATAAAGAATTAATAGGGGCCGGGCGTGGTGGCGCACGCCTTTGATCCCAGCACTCGGGAGGCAGAGGCAGGCGGATTTCTGAATTCGAGGCCAGCCTGGTCTACAAAGTGAGTTCCAGGACAGCCAGGACTATACAGAGAAACCCTGTCTTGAAAAAAAAAAGAATTAAATAGGAAATTTCTGAGTACAGTAATGTCCCTGGCCAAGAAAAGGCGAAGCCAGTTGTTGCTCTGTGTCATATCTTATTTTAACCTCAAAATATGTTGGGAAAAGTTCTATTAGCATCATTCCTCATACTGTCTTGGACAAGTAAGTCTGTGATACAGGGTTGGTCCCCGCAGCCCCCTGTTGAGCCCTCCCAGGTGACAGATGAGTTCTGAGAATCAGCGGGAACTTCAACCTCCCACTCTGCTCTGAGAACCTGCACATCTCTGGATCTCCCAGAAGCAGGCTCCACCAGCTCAGAAAGTGCAATGTCTGTGGCCCCTTTATTAACAAAAGTGAGATTCCCCATCTCAATTGTCACCCACAAAAAAAAAAAAAAAAGCAGTGATTCACGATAAGGTGTCACCTCTTGCGGCCATTGCTTTTTTGCAGATGCAGTAATGGTGTGCTCTTACGTGGTCAATTTTTCCAAATTTATCTCAGGGAAAAACACAAATCTATGCCAAGCAATTTGACCTTCTGGAAATTTTCAGGCCTTTCTGTCCTAATAAAAAGTCCATCAGAGCTGTCTCTATCACAGCCTCTGAAACACCTTGTGTGACAAGGAGAAATAAGCCAAGAATCCTTGGAGAAAAGGCACTTGCTTTCACTTTCTTGTTCTTTCTTCGTGTGTGTGTGTGTGTGTGTGTGTGTGTGTGTGTGTGTGTCTGTGTGCATGTGTGTTTCTGTACCAGAGATTGAACAGATTAGACAGGTACTCCAACTAAACCACATCTCCAGCCCTCTTTTTACTGTTTGAGGAAGTATCTCAATAAACGGACCACTGGTCTTGAATTGACTATAACCCAGGCAAGGCCTTTAACTTGTGATCCTCCTGCCTCAGCCTCTCAAGCATCTAGGATTATAGGCCTGAACCACCAGACTTGGTCAGGAAAAAAAAAGTTCATTTTAAAATTAGGAAATGATGTAGTTCAAAATAAAGCCAGTTTCGGTAAAATAGAAATGAGAAAACTATGAAGGATAATAAGCGATTTCTGAGTCGGTGTCAGATGACAAGACAGCTGATTGAACAGGCTCCCACTGGTCAGGGACAATATTGTTTCAGCATCAATAAAGACAGTAATTGCACCGTGCTCACACCAAATTGTTTAAATTCACAAGTTCACTACAACACACAAAGACTAAAATAAACCTTAGCGGTGGTCTCTGGGGGAGCTTAAAACCAACACATTATTTTGAGAAATAGCCAAAAAAAAAAAAAAGAATAAGCCAAACATTTATCCTGCTGTCCTTGGGTAACCAAATGCTTGCATTTGGGGAGGGGTGCTGGGAATTGAACCTACTACCTCATGCATGCTTGAGTTACCTCATGTAACTGCCCTGACAGGGTTCTACTACCACCCTTCTGCTGCTTTTTGCTTTGGTGATAGGATCCTGGGAAGCTGCCCAGGCTAGCCTTAAACATCAAATCCTCTCTGTTTCCCAAGTATCTGGAGTTGTAGGCCTGTGCTGCAATCCCCAGAGGTGATAATTCAAGAGAAGTCATTTGTGCAGACGTATTACATTACTAATGAATAGGAAATAATGATAGTGGTGATGGAGATGATGATGTTGGTGATGATGGTGACAGTGACATTGGTGATGCTGCTAGCATCTCCTTTAATGTTTTTAATATGTAACACTATTTATTATTATGCTTAATACTAATTATAGAATGAATAGTCAGTGGTAAACTACAGGGTGGATCTTGGCTGTAGCATGTTATGACAGCTAATGAATTAGTAGCTCAAGGAAAGGCAAACAAACACTCATCAATAACCCTTAAGGGAGAATATCGGCCACCATGTAGTGGCCTTGGGGATGGTAAATCAAGCCCTAATCTGATCACACTTTCATATTGATTTTTCTTCTTCTTTACAGAAAATTTAAAGACATAAGAACACCTTATAAAGGACTACAGCATTCAGCAAGTTCAGACTGTAGGGGATATTTACAAGCCTGAGAAACTGTAGATTAAAGGAGACATAAGAGATACACCAGTCAGCCAGGCTGGAAAGGCCATGTGGTTTCTGACTATAACAAGCAAAAGGAAGAAGGAAAAGTCTATAGGGTCTTCAGTGACATATCAGTATGGGTTAGCTCTTTGATGAAACCAAGAAATAATTCTTCGTGATTTGGTATATGTATCAATTAGCTGCTGCTGCATTAAAAGCCACCCCCCAAAAATTGATAGTTTTATTGAGCAACTGTTTTTGCTGTTTTGTTCTTTCATGATCCTGTGAGTCACATAATTAAGCAGATCTCAGCTGACTCATGTCTATCCTAAAGTATGATCGCGCATAAATGTGGATCCTCAACACTGGTGGCTCTATTAACTAAGACTGTTTTTGTTTTGTCTTGTTATTTTACTATTTATTGATGTGTGTGCATATGTGTGTGTGTGAGTGTACTCTTGAGTGTACGAGTGTGCGTGTGCACACTCGTGTGAGTGTGCATGTGCGCACACGCACACACGCTCCTGTGTGTATGCTGGAAGAGGGTGTTAGATCCTCTGCAGCTGAAGTTACAGGTGATCATGAACCACCTGACCTGGGTGCTGGGAACTGAACTACACTCCTTTGCAATAGCTGCCAAAGCTCCTAACTACAAAAGCATTTATCTATCATTTCTCATCCATCTATCTAACCTCACCACCTATATTTTGCCTATTATCTTCCTTCTCTATCATCTATCTACCTATCACTTATTATCAATTACTTATCTCACCATCATCTGTTATTTACCCATCTATCACATATCTATCTACCTGTTATCCGCTGATCACCTTGCTGTCTATCATCTATCCTTTGTATACTCATCGACCCACTTGTGCTTTCCTACCTCTGGACTCTTGTTCCCAAGGAGGCCAGTCTGTGATCCTTTGCACCGTCACATGAACACGGAAACATCCATAACAAGCAGCAAGAGCAAGAAGGCCCCAGCGAGCAGGTGCCTCTCTGCCTTGTCTGTATTCTTATTGTCTCGTTGGTCAAAGAAATTCACCTTGTCAATCAAGCTCAAACGAGTGCCAGAGGGAACTTCTCAAGGGTGTTAGACCAAGAGTCTGGCTCCTTGGAAGTCATTACCTGAACGACCCGCTCCAGTTAGATGCCAGCAGCAGACGAGATATATCTTTAAAGGAGTCTTATCATCTAGAAATGCATATTAACATATTTCCATATAAAATGATACGCTTGAAAGCAATCAGGGGAGGGGAGGCAGGCAGGAAGGAGTGGGTGGATAGAGAGATGGAACGGGGTGGCCAGGAATTTATTGGGGCTGATTTAGGAGCATAGGATGAAGTGTTTGAATCCCTTTTTGATACCTTCATTTATATTTGAAATCTTTGATGATAAAGAGTTGATCCTCTGGACAGCTGATCCATGTCCCACCAACACCAGGAGAACCCAAAGGAGACAGCCACAACACCCCTGTAGTAGCTGTATCTTGAGCATGGTCTCCTTCTTCCTAAGGTTATGACAATGAGTTGAGAAGTGGGGGACTTTCCTAAGCACCCCATGTCCTTTTCCTCTCTGGGGTACAATACAAAACTGAAGACTTTGTGTAAGCAGTGTGGCAGGGTGAATAACTGCAAGCCCTAGGAGCCCAGGGCAGGTGTTCAGCCATTAGCATGCACTCTTGCCCAGGTGATTTTGAGATTTATGACATGGACCAGTTTGGGATGGTAAATTGCAGAATGTTGTGATGATGAACTGAAAGAGAGGGACATCTGGATCCAGATGTTTGAAGGCTGTTGTCTGGAACTTGCCATCAGGAACTCTATCCATCTCTTAATTGGCTTCCCTACGAATGACTATCATTCCTAGGGACTTCTCTACTGGCAACAACAAGAACATATCCTACCCCCTTGGTAGCAAGCATCTCGGGTTTTAGGCTCCCAGAACCAGCCTGGCAACATGTGCATTGAGAGAGAGAGAGAGAGAGAGAGAGAGAGAGAGAGAGAGAGAGAGAGAGAGAGAGAGAATGCTTTGATAGGCTGGTGTGATTCTTTGCCTGGCCCTGTGCCTAGAAAGAGTACAGACATAACCAGCCACACAGATGGAAAAGGGAAGGTGGTCCCTCAAAGGAGGGAGGGAGACAGCATGTGTACAGACTTAGCAATGCAATAGATACTCTCTAGGCATCAACTATCACTCATTCAGTCAATGAACATTTGTGTATGCAGTCCGGTCCAGGCATTAGGGATGTGGTATGGAACAAAGCAAAAGCCCTGGAGCTTGTATTTCAGAGGCAGCGACAAAAACACAGATGTTGACAAGTTTACGTTGAAGTTACAGATGGTGTTTTTCCATGAAGCAGATCACCAGGGTACTGCAAGAGAGGATGCAGGGAGAACCATCCTGAAATGGAGGAATACCAGGAGGAGTTGGAAGACTGTACAAAGGCAGCCGTGTCTTTGGGAATGACATATAGGTTGGGATTCAAGTGAGAGACATGGCCACACAGCCAGGAGAAGGACCTTGGGGAAAGATCTCCATACATCTTAGGGAGAGTGAGGCTCAGTCTGGTGGGACGTGGGGCAATGACAGCCAGTAAATTGGGCTCATCTGTTGGAGGCAATGGATAAGGTCTTGACAGCCACGTGGCCTGTTCTAGGAAAACTGATGGGGGGGAAAGGACACTTGTGACAAAATGAGCAAGAAGGACCAAGGCTGTGGAGATAACCTAGAGGTAGGGACTGGGAGACTGTGCTTTGAATAGATGTATTCGCCTCTTCTCTGCACTCTAGCGCACAGATCTTTATGAGACAAGACAGAGGGCCAAGAAAAAGACATAGAAGAGTGAGGCGTGATCTTTGACCTCTGCTTGCTCTTTGTGGCTTCAACAAAAGTACTTCTCACCTCCACTCTGCATTAGAAAGATCTTCAGATATAATCTCTCAGGGGACAAAAAGGGCAAGTGACTTATACCAAGCCACATAGAAGAACTGAGGGTAGAACTCTCTCTCTCTCTCTCTCTCTCTCTCTCTCTCTCTCTCTCTCTCTCTTTCTGCCTTAGTACAGATGTTCCAGGCTTCTTCCACCAAACGTCTTTGTGTCTGTCCCTGGGCCTTCAGAGTGATTCTAGTCTCTTTTGAATATGTGGAGACAGTAAGAGACTCCTCAGCTCATCCCACCTCAGGTCTAAGACCTTCGACTCTGCCTGGATGGTCAGGACCCACCTCCAGTGTCTCCAAGTCCAACTGTAGTGCTTGTCAGGACAGGTCAGCAGAATCCCAAAGAATAGACTCTCACCCCTCTACCTCTAAGCACCATCATGACACATCTAGGCTCATTCAGCAAGAGGATTATTGCAAAGAGCAAAAGTACCCCAAGTGTCCCCAACAGGGGATCCCACCTGCAACTCCCAGGTCTCTGGGCTCTTGGCTCGACACTCATCTGTTGACAGTGTGATTTCTGAAGAGGGTACTCCTTAGCTGCAGCATCCTCCTCAGCTGTGATGCTAGCAGGAAGCAGGGAGTCTGAAGCCTGGGTAGAAGGAGGTGCCTGCTTGGGCAGAAGGAGAGCCTGGGTGTGTCTTAAGTGCCTTTCTCCCTACCCCAGACGACCATAACTATCCCCACTATCTTCTCTCCTGAAAATCTGTTGGCTATGACAGCTGCTTAGAGAAGTCATGAGGTGGGCAAAGGACTTTCAGGACATGGGGAGCCCCTAGGAGAGGACCCAAGGACTGGTGACAATTCTGCTTCCCACCCCATGCAATGAGGTACCAACATGATCACAGGTATCTTTCTTAGTGGTGGCAATAATTATTGATCGCAGAACTTCCCCAGAGCTTCACCAAAGCTGTCAATTACCGTAGTAAGCTGTCCATTACAGGGATATGGGGCTATTGTTCTATGAGATTGTTTTTTTATTGTTTTGAGACAGAGTCTAGCTAGAAAGCCAAGGCTAGCCTTGAACTCATTATGCAGGCTGGCCCTGACCCTATGATCCTGCTTCTAGCTTTCCAAGTGCTAGAATTACAGGCATGTGTTACCAATCGTGGTTCTTTGCCCCTGTTCACCAATGGTTAGGACAGAATTTGTAGCTGTGCCTTTGAGTTAGGGAGTAATTCCAAGGGACCCCTGCTCCACCCAAACCCTGTTGGACCATACTCCTGGGCAGAAGAAAGGAGCAGCCAAGGCTAGGTTGTCAAATAAAATGCAAAACACTGAATGTGTCAGGTAAACAGCAAATTTCAGTTTTAAGTATATTCAAATCTTGCATGGAATGTACCTATGCTAAAATATCCTGGCTTTGTTTATACTTGACTAATCTAAGCCAGAACCAGGTGGGGTGGGTGGGATGAAGTGGTGAGAGAAGTCTTGAGGCTCTGCTCTGCCCCCATCCCCCAGCCTCAGCATATCCTCACAGCCATGAGGCTAGGGAAAAGCTGTGAAGGCAGATCCTCAGAGCAAGGTCAGGGATGGAGGGGGAGACAGGGTGAGGGAGAAACAGAACAGAACGGAATTAGATAGAGAGACCTGATCTTCTAAGAGGTCACTTGTCCCCGAAGCACTGGGACGGTGGGGTGGGTGGTGGCGCCAGATCACTAAGTTAAGGCCAGGGGCACCTGTGTTCTGGCTCACAGACAGCCGTGTGGAGCCATAAAGCCTCTTAGAGGTAAATTATCTCCCTTCCAGTCAGCAGCACCCCAGCAGAGAGAGCCAGCGGGAGCCGATTACACTGACTCTCAGGGACTGTTTTTAAGCTTCTCTCGGCTGGCTGTCTTAAAAACTCATCCCTGCCCCCCAATTCTTGTGGTATCCAAGCATCTGCTCAGGACTCCCAAGCACCCCGTGCTAATCGCCTGATGTTTAGACCATCTGGGGATCTGCGAACAAAAGCTCCAGCTTTGTCTTCTTGTTTCTCCAAGACCGGACATCTTCAGAATCCTCACACCCTACCTTGAACCCCAAACCTCATCATTGATCCAGACCTCAGTGACCTGGGTCTCTTAACCACACAGATACACCTTAACCCTAAATACACCTGAGAGGGCCTGAGGTCAGCACCAGGGAACATGTCTTCAAAAGCAAATTCCTCTGGCCCCCTAGCCTGCCGCGACCTATCCTCATCATTTCAGTGCTTAGAGAGACCTCTGGGTAAGGGACCAGCTTGTCTTCTGGGTAAGGGACCCCTGAAGAATGGCCAGCTCTCAGTGCATAGGAAGAGTGACGAGGGCCAGCAACTCCTGTATCCTGGAGAGGTCTAGGGACAGGAGATGGGGAAAGGGAGAGCAGAGGGGACTACAGCCACTGTGTGCCTGTGGAGGACAACAGGCAGGCTGTGTCGCAGAAATGAGCCTATTCTCCCCTTGGTGGCAAAGGCAGGAGCTGATGTCTTCCAGTCACTAGTCTTGTGTCTGCCCCTTCAGAAGCATGCCCTGGTTCATTGCCGAGTTGCCAGCTGCTCCTTTCCCTGAGTCCAGCTCCCTCAGTCCCGCCCAATGGCTCTGGGTCAGACTCTATACCCATCACCTCCAGGGTATCTGAGTCCATTAGCAGAGTAGGACAGGGCTAGACTCGAGGCCCATGGAGCAGCCTCTGACCCCATTTCCCGATGCCACACAGCTTACCTCATCACTTCGGACAGAACCCTGTGGACCACGAGCCCAAGTAGATCATCCCTGTACAAGGGCTTGTCTTGAACAATTTATCACTTGTGATAGGAAGTCTAGCTGTCACACTTGCTGGGCACTTTGCACAGTGATCGGGACGTACTCCTGAGCAAAGCTTCTATTTGCATTGTGGCTCCCAATAGCTATGTGGCCACCTAGCCTGAGTTTACTAATTTATTTTGTTTTGTTGTTTTGTTTTAAGACAGAGTTTCTCTGTGTAGCCCTGAGTAAGATTCTGGGCATCCATGAGAGGTGATAAGCAGAGGGGCAGGAAGGTAGCTTCCCCCAGGGACTCTCAGTCTGGTAGAGGAGGGAATGGAACAAGGCCCATAGAAGTACAAAGCACTCACCCCAAGCACAGACAGACACCCACCCATTTCCTGATCCTAGGACCTCATGATCTATAAAAAGCCCTCAGATTCTAAAGTGAGAGCTGTAGGCACAAAGTCAAGAGCCTGAGACCCTACGGCTTGTTTGTAATTTGGGGCAAGCCATTTGTGATGGTTTGTATATCCTCAGCCCAGGGAGTGGCACTATTAGAAGGTATGGTCCCTGTTGGAGTAGGTGTGTCACTGTGGGTATGGGCTTTAAGACCCTCATCTGAGCTACCTGGAAGTCAGTATTCTGCTATCAGCCTTTAGATGAAGATGTAGAACTCTCAGTTCCTCCTGCACCGTGCCTGCCTGGATGCTGCCATGTTCCTGCCTTGACGGTAATGGGCTGAACCTCTGAACCTGTAAGCCAGCTCCAATTAAATGTTGTCCTTGTAAGAGTTTCCTTGGCCATGGTGCCTGTTCACAACAGTAAAGCCCTAACTAAGACACCATTTGACCTTTCTTGGCTGATGTCAGCTGAGAAGACACTTTTAAGGACTTGGTGAAGATGAGATCATGGGATTGGGAGGACTGAGCTTGGGATAGAGATGGGGATGACGGGGATGGAGAACCTTGCTGCTTCTTCCTCTGCACTTGATGCCAACACTTGCCAGAAACAACCCACTGTCAAATGGCCCAGTCGGGCAGGATTGCCAAGCGTGGAGTGTCCAGATGCAGAGAGGAGACAGAAAGTCTGTTTTTCAGTCCTCATCAGGCAGAGTCTGGGATGTGGGGTTTATTTCTAGCCTCATGTCTTGGGAAGAGTGGTTACACATCCAAGTATATCTACAAAGGTGGCTCAACATAGCCCAGAGACTGGAACCAATCCCCTAAGACCAAGATGAAAATGCTGCATGCGTTTCTGCTGCAGAAGAGCTATCTTAGAGCTTATAAACACCCTCCTTGCTCAGGCTCAGGCTCAGGCTCAGGCTCAGGCTCAGGCTCAGGCTCAGGCTCAGGCTCAGGCTCAGGCTCAGGCTCAGGCTCAGGTTCCCCTTGTTGTCCCTGCCTGTCTTTGTGTGTTCTGGGGCCTGCCTCTTGGAACCATCTGTCTCTCACCCAAGCTCTTTGCACTAGACAACACTGCTTTAAGACCATCATGAAGATACACCAAGGGTACACCTAACATTCAAGGACCCGAACACCCTCAGCTGGCCATGGGGCTTCTCCTACAACGCAGAATCTATAAGGGGTGATGAGCCCTTACAAGCTGACTTTAGAGCACACTCTGCCACTGTCCTGACAAGAGCCAAGATGGCATTCCAAAGCTCTGCCCTGCTTCTGGGCCTGTCTCCGTCACCACACCTAAATGGACTCTTGTGCCCTATGGCCCTTGTTTTCTACATACCCCATGCTGTTCCAGTGGCTGTTGTTCCACAGTCATGTGGCTACCAGCAGCTCTCCCCAGGGATGGCCATTTCTGAATCTGCTGCCTGAGCGCCCCTGCAGAGGATCACACCGTTTAGCAGAGCTGAGTGTGCCCAAACTCTGCATCTCTGACAGGCTTCCAGGGATGAAGGAGCTGTTGTGCACTTACAAGGCCAAGTTTGCCAGTCTTTACTTGTTATTTAGCAAAACTGCCTTAGCTCCAGGTGGGGCGTGGGATGCAGCCATGGGGACTCAGGGGATTCCTGCTGCTTGATGCTTTTCTTTCCCAGCAGGTTTCCCAAGGAACTCTCCTATATTATTGGGAGAGAAACCCCACAATCCTTTCCCATAAAGATTTGCTCACAAAGAACCCCGAAGAAGTTCTGGCAGATACCTCTTGCCAATAGCTTTAGGAATAAAAGGCACAAAACAGTGCATCCAACAGGATGGTCCATTAGAGTAGAGAGGTGGAAAAGCAAGACTGCCCCTATTTTACTATATCAAGTGAAAGTTGAGGGCAAGGCCAACCTCTAGGGTCTGTCTGCACTGGGGTTCTTCTCTCTCTGAGTTCTGGTGTCCCCATTCTCAGTTTCTAATTGCTCCCAGCCTCTGGTGAACCCATAAGAAAGGTCCTAAATGGAGTCCTGCCTCTGGATGCAGCCACCACTGTGACCCTTCCAGGAGTCCAGGACATTCCTGGTGACTGGGATGGTGTCTGGGAATCCTCTCTGAAGTATAGCAAGCAGTTAGTGGGAGCCAGGGACAGAGGGCCTGGGGGCACAGAAGGAGGAGGGCCTGGGGTTGAAGAACTGAAGTGCCCACAGAGAAGCACTCCACTTGCAAGCTAAATAGAGTCACTTTATCAGGGAATGAGGTGCAGAGTGCCATAAAAATTAAAGTAATTTACTATAGCTGCCATTCTGCTCTGTTTGGGTTAAGCTTAAGCCTGGAGGGAGAGATGTCATGAGCACTAGTGAAGTATACAGGGGCAGAGGGGGGTATATGGTTGGTGTGTGTCCACCCCTGAACAACCATCCTGCTTCCATGAAAATGAAACAGGCCCTGGTGGGCAACCCCAATGACCAGAGAGCCAGGGCAGTGGCTTTCTCTGTTGGGTAAAGCTGGATACAGTTTAGCCTGAAAAGGGACATCTAGTCAGGCCAAGGCAGAAGGCTCTGCCTTAGCATATCCCCTCCACTTTCCATACAGACAGATCTGGAAGCGAAGGCTGGACCTCAAAACCACAAGCAAAGTAAGAAGAGCCAATGAGATGAGGGTTCGAATCCTTCCTAGTCTCACCAGAGAACCAAGACAAGTTACATTAACCTTCTAAAGTTTGTTCTTTTGAGTTCATCTGTTAAATGGGGGAGAATTCCTCTCAATGAATGGAATTGTTTGCATTACAGGATATTATGTCTGGTATCTGCCGGCCTAGAAGCTCAGTAGTAGCAGAAAGCCCAGGTCTATGGTAATGAGCTTTGATTGCCAATTTGCCACACCTAGAATCTCCTGGGAAGAAACTCAGTGAGGAAACTGTCCTTGGGTTGGTCTTGTGAGCATGCCCATGGAAGACTGTCTTAAAGTTAATCGATATGGGAAGATATGGTCCTTTATGGGAGACACCATTCCCTAGAAAAGGGGTCCTGAGCTATGTAAGAGCAGAGAAACAGAGCTAAGCAGAGGCAGCCATGTATGTATTCATTTCTCTCTGCTCTTAACTGTGGATGTGATGTGACTATCTGTTCTAAGTTCTTGCCTTGACTTCCCCCACAATGATGGAATATAACATGGAACTGTAAGCTGAATTTCTCAAGTTGCACTTTGTTGAGGTATTTATTTATTTAATGATTTATTTATTTTATATATGTAAGTATACTGTTGCTATGTTCAGACACACCAGAAGAGGGCGCCAGATCCCATCACAGATGGTTGTGAGCCACCAGGTGGTTGCTGGGAATTGAACTCAGGACCTCTGGAAGAGTAGTCAGTGCTCTCAACCACTGAGTCATCTCTCCAGCACACTCCCCCCTCACCACCACCATTTTTTTTTTAAATCACAGAAATAGAAATGAGAGTAGAATGAGACCATCTAATGCAGAACCAGATGTCCTCATAACAGCAGTGACGACAATAGCTACAGTGGACATTCCCAGCTGTCCACAGGCACACTGTCTCATGTAGGCTTTGTAACAGCACCAAACCGTGTGCAGCCAAAACAGAAGCCCAGAGGCTGAGACACATGCCAGGGATTCTTTAGCTCCACAGCCTACATGCTTAGCTGTTTCCCTGGCTTCATGAAATGAACGCTCCCTATGTGGTGGTTCAACTGAGACATACGCCCCATAAGCTCATGTGTGAGATCACTGGATGCCCAGCTGGAGAACCTTTAAGACGTGAAGCCTTGCAGGAGGAAGCGCTTCGCTGGAGGACCTTAAGACCTTGAGCCACGCTCTCTCCATATTATTCTCCATAGTTGGCTCTCTGCTTCCTCCTGTGTGGTTGAGCCCTGACCTCTCAGCTTCTGCTCCCATTGTTTGCAGCCATATCTCCCCACCCCGATGGATTCTTATCCCTCTGAAACCTTAAGCCCCAAATAAACTCTCTCTTTTACAAGTTGTTTTGGGTTGTGGTGTTTTGACAGAACGATAGAAAAGTAACTGAGATAGCCTAGAAGACAGCATTGAAAACCCAAGTCTCGTCTCTGTCACTGATATGCAAAACAAATTACACCACACCTAGGCCTCAGTTTTCCTACTCTCAACAAGGGGATGGCCAAGCATTCCAGAAGGATGCACCACTAACGTTCACTCCTTCTGTGTGTTGATAGGGAGAGGCAAAGACAAGGTGACAAGGAAGAAGAGGAGATTCAAGTCTCCCCAAAACAGAGTGACAAACTATGCTTATGCATCCAGACCCTGACAATCTAAATACCCCTCCCCCACCCCAAGTCTCCCAAGTCTGCAGCAGCCCAAGGAAAGGAGAACAGCTTAAGAGGCAGTATCCGGGAGAAAACCCACAAGGAGGCTGGTGCCAAAAAGGATGCCTCATTTCTTCTGGGAAGGACAGGGGAACCTTAAGGACAAAGATGCCAGCAGGAGGTGACAGTGGCAGGGGCAGGGGGAGGAGATATGGGTTCCTGGACTTGAAAAGGAGGAGCACTGCTCAGCCCTGGTCCTGCGACTGGTATGATCTAAAACATAGGTGCAGTGAGGTCCTGGAGAAACCATAGGGCACAGCAAGAGAAAGATTCTTGGCTCCCCCTCCAGCCTAGCCAGAACTCCCGCATTTGCCCAAGTCTTAGACCCTAGAGATGGTGACATCTAAGTCTCAAGGAGAGATCAGAGCAGTATCTAGCTCATGGGGGATGGAGGGGCTCAACAGTCATCCTCAGCCTTTGTCCCCTCGAGTTCCTAGTCTGCGAATGGTAGTGAGCATGCCCACCTCTCAGACTTGACATAAGGCGTGCCTAGAGGCTATCACACAAACACAATGTCTGTTCAGCAGTCTTCCATGCCTCCCCTCTGGGCTCTTAGTCTTGCTTCTGTAAAAGAGTTAATAGCTCGCACTTCTCTCAGGTGTGGGAGATGATTAAGGGTATGGCCTGCATGCCTCTCTCAGTGCAGGCAAGCCCTGTGCTCCCTGCCTGCCTGCTCAACCTATGGTGGTTTCTTGTGGTTTGTGTGTTTGTTGAATGAATGTAGGTATGTTCCCATTACACAGATGGTAACAGCGAGGCATAGGCTCCAGTACTCCATGTCTAGTGCACTTCAGAACCTGCGGGACTGAGAACACTGCCTAGTCAGCTGACAGCTGATCACGTCCAGCCTGGGGTCACCTTGACAGGCAGCCAGATATTTTTCCCAGGAGGCAAGTAGGAGCAAGGCCCATCTTAGCAACCAAATGTTATCGTTGCATGGGGACAAGGGCCTTCCTTCCTCTCCTAGCCAAGTGATTATGACCAGCTCAGCAGGAGAGTGGAGGGAGGAGTTCCGGCCAGGGAGGGAGGAGGTTGTAGATCTCTGCCTCCCATGTGGCATTGCTACAGTGGTTGCTGAAAGCCATCGGAGGCTCCACTCCCTGCAGATCAGCAAGCCATAGATCTCTGTCGGTGACTCCTGCTCAAGGGCAGGACCATAAATCCAGCGTGGGAGAGAGCGACTGAGCCAGCGCCAGGCACTCCCCAGCAAGCAGCTTTCCTGGAGCTGGCCTGGCTGCTCTGCATAGGGCTCACATGGACTTGTTATCTGGAGATCAGTTCCCCATTCGTCAATAACCCCAGAGGACTGCCTCCTCCTGTGCTGCCCAGGCCAAGTCAATCACTTGTTTCTCACCTACTCCTGAAGCTAGGAGTTTAATCCTCCTTCTGAACCGAGAGCGCTCTTGCTTCTTGGATTGCTTCTGTGGCTGCCCAGCTGAGTGTATCAGCCCAGCCAGCTTTCCCCAGCCCTGCTGCAGAAAAAAAGAAAACAGTGTCCAGCTGGTTGTTGGGCAGGAGGGGAGCCCCAGCCAGGAAGAAAGGGATGGAGGCTGGGCCACAGACTCCTCATCCAGCAGGCTGCCTGAGCTAGAACATCTTGGCTAAGCAGTGCGCGCTCCGCATAAACATTTAGCCAGGCAGCAAATGCACCAGCGTCAGCTCTCATCCTGCTTCATCCTGCTTCGTATGCCTAATGAACAGACAAGATCCTACCCTGAGCACTCGTCCATTCCTCTGAAGGAGATCAGCCACGTCAAGGTCAAGGCAGAGAAAAGCTAGAGTACTGCATACAAGTGTGTGTGTGTGGGACATTGAAATGGTGCTGGAGGAGACAGTAGCCAGGGTCAGGGCACTGTATATACTGAGGGTTAAGGAGGTGGCCTTTGAGATGAGCTCTCAGTGCTACAAGGGAGTGGCCAGCCAAGGGGATGAAAACATAGAGATGCTGATTGAGAGAACAGCAGTGCAAAGAGCTGAGCAGAAAGGAGCTTATCTTGGAGAACAGAAAGGAAGCTGAGTTTGCTGCAGTTGGGGTTGGGAGGTTAAGACAAGAAGCTGAAGAAGAGCCAGGCGGTGGTGGCACATGCCTTTAATCCCAGCACTTAGGAGGCAGAGCTAGGTGGATTTCTGAGTTCAAGGCCAGCCTGGTCTACAAAGTGAGTTCCAGGACAGCCAGGACTATACAGAGAAAAGAAGAAGAAGAAAGAAGAAGAAGAAGAAGAAGAAGAAGAAGAAGAAGAAGAAGAAGAAGAAGAAGAAGAAGAAGAAGAAGAAGAAGAAGAAGAAGAAGCAGCTAGAGAAGGAGACAGAGTAGTGTACATATAGTGCCATATAGGACAGACTCTGGTAAGGCATGTGGATGTTACTGGAACAGCAGGCCCCTGGATGTTCTGGGTTGGAGGATGTAATCTGTTCTAAACTGGATCCAGGTCCTTCCAACATTTAAAAATATTTTTAATTTTTAAAATGTATGTGTATGCGTGTGGTGTGAGTGCATGCTGTGTGTGTGTGTGTGTGTGTGTCTGTGTGTCTGTGTGTGTCTGTGTGTGGGGGGGGGTTGTGTGGTTTGAGTACATGCTATGTTTGTGTGTGCACATGTGTGTGCCCATGGAGGTCAGAAGAAGGTATCAGATACTGTGGAATTGGAGGTACATACCAAAGTTGTGCATTTTGGGTCACAGATTCGATGAGAGACCCTGTCTCATAAAACTAAGGTAGGTGATCGAGGAAGACACTAAAGTTAGCCTCTGACCTCTGAAAGAAAACAAGACATGGACTCATACCACATATATCACACATCCACACACAACACTTTTTTTTTTGAAAATAGGTTCATCAAAGATAAGAAAAAAAGCCATAGGCAGAGTGGCACACACCTGGAATCCCAGCCCACAGTCAGGAGGCTGAGACAAGATGAGCACCAGATTAAGGCCACCAGCTTGGGCTACAGAGCGGGACCTTGCCTCAAAACAAAACAGAAGAAATCAACCACAACAACAATTGACAGAATCAACTTTCCAAAGCCACCGGGCAGTGGTTAGCGGGATCTAGAACCATGGACACATCTCTGGGCATGTTTATGAGAAATTTCCTAGATTGGGTTCATTGAGATGGGAAGACCCGCTCTAAATACAATGGCACTCGTCCAGAGGCTGGGGTCCGAGCATGGCCAGCATGATCTCTCTGCTCCCTGACTACAGATGTGAGTGCAGCTGAGTAATGACCAGTGACCTCATTCCCCACTCCCCACACCACCATCATAGACTGTATCTCCTTAACTTGGGAGCCCAGATACATCCTTCCTTAAGTTGTCTCTGTCAGGCATTTCGTCACAACAGTGAGAAAAGCGACGGATACAGGCCACCAACCCAGTCCAAAGCTCAGCTGGTCCACAGCTTTGGACTCCTGAGAACAGAAAACACCCGACATGCAGCACTTTTCTTCTCAGGCACAGCACATGTGGCTTATTCGGTCCTTGTCTATCACTGCTCCATGCTGGACCTTCATTTCCCCAATCCTGGGCGTGGATAACATTCTCTGCAGTTCTGCAGTGCACAGCAAGTCCATCTGTCCCCGGCAACCCCGAGGGCACAGCTCAGTTCTGTATGTGCATCGCCCCTTCTAGCTTTCTTGCCCAGAACATCAGGTGAGTCTTATCTTTTACCTTCCATTCAGCACCTGCCTCTCTGTCCAGTCCCCACAGTTTATTGGCCCCTTTGGCACATCCTTGACTCCTTCTGGTGGGTTCTGCTGGGACAGGCAGTTTCCAGGTTAGCCTCTTCTATCTTCTCCGCAGTTTAAGAAGTGTCCTGATCTTTCTAAGTTGGGGCAATGTCACTTCTTGGGTTGCACAAGATCCAGGAAGTCATGTTGCTCACCAACTAAAGTTAGCCTTTGACCAGCCCACCACCTTCCTTTTACCTTCCTCCATGCTAGGGTCTTCAGGTAAGCTCAGGGGCACCTTATGAGCTCACAGGACCTACAGTATCACTGCAGGCACTTGTTACACATTAAGCAACGCTTGTATTTACATTTACCATTGGCAGGTAGAAGTCAGTTTTGTTCCTCCTTTGGTTTCTGTGGCAGTTTGAGTATGTTTGGCCCAGGGAGTGGCTCTAGAAGAAGATGTGGCCTCATTGGAATAGGTGTGCCCTGGTTGGAGGAAGTGTGTCACTATGGGGGTGGGCTTTGAGACCCTTCTCCTAGCTGCCTGGAAGCCGGTCTTCTCCTGACTGCCTTCCAGTTAAGAAGTAGAACTCTCAGCTCCTCCAGTGCCATGCCTGCCTGGATGCTACCACGCTTACTGCCATGATGATAATGGACTGAACCTCTGAAAGTGTAATGCAGCCCCAATGAAAGGAAAAGTCCTTTATGAATGGCCTTAGTCATGGTGTCTCTGCAGAGACGGAAACCCTAACCTAGACACTTTCCATGGCAGTTTTCTGTGCACTTGAGTGTTGAGGAGACAGAGGAAGAGGAGGTGAGCTAGTGTGTTCTACCCTGCAGGTCCATGACTATCCTCTAGCCAACAGATTGGGGACAGACTTATGCCAGCCACCCTGTGAGGCACTATATGGGATACAGACTCTGGAGAGCATCTGGTAAGATTCCCCTGTGCTCACATGATTCCTTGATGGGAGACCAGCCACCTGAAAGGCCTGCAGTGACTGACGTTTCACAAGGCTGTTAAATAAAGAGGATGGGAGAGGGGGTGCCCTGGGAGGTTGTGCTGTATGCATTAGCTGTGAAAACTTCCCTTTAAAGTTTGCCTCCATTGGGAGATGGAGACATGGCTCAGCTGTTAAAGGCACATAGTTCTCAATAGAGGAGTAGAGTTTGGGTTCCAGCGCCCCATATCTAGGGGCTTACAATGGCCTATAACCTCAGCTCCAGGTGATCTAGCATCTTTGAACACCTACTTACCGTATGCATATACAACATACCTATACACACACACACACACACATACACACACACACAAATATTCATGCACACATGCACACATACAAGCACACACAGTGATAATATAATTATTTTTATTGTTAATAAAAAAATAATAAAAATAAATCATTAGAGCCAGCCTGGTCTACAAAGTGAGTTCCAGTACAGCCAAGACTATACAGAGAAACCCTGTCTTGAAAAACCAAAAAAAAAGAAAGAAAGAAAGAAAGAAAGAAAGAAAGAAAGAAAGAAAGAAAGAAAGAAAGGGAAAGAAACATTTAAAAATCACCACACTGTCTGAACATGTTCCATAATGGCCCAGCTTATGATGTAAGATTCAAAAGGATATGCTCACACAGCCTTCTGTGGTTCTATCTAGCACACCCCATTTCCACTCAAATCCTCAAGAGATGTGGGTAATCCTACTGCAGGCCCAAAATGTTCTAAAGCAAATAGGCAGATCATTTTTCCTGTGTGCATTAATAATTCAGGCTTCACACCAAGTTTTCAAACTGGATTGAAACTGGATTGGCTTGCGGGGGCCAAAGTGGAAATGCCTCAGACCCATATACTTTAAAGGAAACTTCTTTTAATTAGTTTTCTTTGAACACAGCACAAAGGTCTTGTTTGACAGCAAGGCCATTTCTTACCATCTCGAAATTGCTTCCATGGTTATCGGTGACATTGGTTTTCACTTTGAAAATAAGACAGTTGCTGCACAGGCCCACAGGGTTACAAGATTGCCGTGTCTTCCCTCGAGGCCTGTGTCATCTCTCTGGTCTGAAGCCCGACCTGAGGATCAAGGTCATGGGACAAAGGGAAAACAGAGTCATTGTCAGAACTGTCTTCTTCTAGTGTGGTCCTGGCAAGGTGCCAGCCTCAGTTTCCTGGCCTCTGAGATGCGAATGCTGAGAGACCACTGTGAGGATTTAATGAGGTGGTGGCTGTCACCTGGCCAGTGCATAGCACATGATCTTGACTTTAGCAAAAGTAGTTAGCGCTGAGAACCGCACTGGGCCCTGTTTGGGTTGGGATGTGAAATGTTCCCTGCAGGCTCATGAGTTTGAACACGTGGTCCCCAACTGGTAGCCCTGGTTTTGAAGGGCGAGAGACCCTTAGGACAGGGACCCAGCTAGACACAGAAGCCAAAAAGGCCAAAACTCCCTCAAGAGTAACCGAAGCCTACAGAGGATGTCTACAGAACTCTGGATCAAATATTTCCACTTTATCTTTAACAAATGTAGGACCAGTAAGGGGACCACAGCCACAGCGGAAAGATGTTTGTTTCCTTGGGCATCAATTTCATCTCTTCAGGGTGGATGTCAGGGGTTGCATCCTGTTTCTGGGAGGCATGAGGGGTGAAGGGTTGGGTAAGGGAAGAATCACAGCTACACCAACTCAGTCATCGCTGGGAAGGAAGGGGACTGCTCAGGACAAGCCATCTCGAGTCATCCCCCCACTCTCCATGTCACCTCCCCGTGGGGTGGTGGGAGGGCTGAGTGTGACCCTCACGGCACCGGAAGTGAGAGCAGACTTCCAGCTCCCTCCTCATCCATCTGAGGAGCCTGCGATTTAATCTGCAAGTGACAGGTTGCTGCGGCTTTGAGTCACGGGGGGCCGTTCTTTTGTTTGTTTATTTCCCTTTGGAAGCCTGTCTGCTCAATAATTCAATTCAACAAGCCCTGCTTAAGCCCGACCTCATTCTACAGGGTTGTGTGGGGCACTGGAGGGGATGGGAAAATAAACATAAATAAGATCTTATTCTTGCTCTCAGGGAACTTCCTGTCTTGCCAAAGAGGGAGTTAGACAACCATCTGGAACCCTACTCCCTAGAGGAAGACGATGGTCAGTATCAGAAAAGCAAAAACAACCGACTGGAGCTCCCGGGGTTGCTTATGGGATGTTGACGAATAATATTCAAGTCTGTCTGCTCTGTGACAGGGCAAAAGAAAAAAAAATCCCAATTTTTTATTAACAAAGAAAACAAAAGCAAAGATGCTGTGTGATGTATGATTGGCAGGGAGAGGCGTCAGCAGTACCCAGGCAGGCCCCTGAGAGGCACCCGCCTCCTCTCTTTCACCATCTCTATACACGCATCTCTTACTGGTCAGGTGCCAGACAAGTGAAGATCAGTACAATAACTGAGGCATCCAGGCCAGGAGGAAACTCTGCGACCTCAGAGCCAGGAGCCATGTGGCCAACTCAGAACTCATTCTTTATCACTGAAGAGAGTCACACTCCATCCTCCTTCTAAAGCCTTGGTTTCCCCATCTGCTAAGATGGGATGAGTGAGCTCTCAGTTCTGTTCCTGGTTGTTTTTGAGGGTTCCCTCAAGGCCTCGGCAAGGATAGGCCCACCACGCCCCCACCACAGTCAGCACAGCTCAGCTCTTATCTATATATAAGCCTAGTGTCTGCTTAATGTTTCTCTTTGAAGCCAGGGTTTTGAGGTTAAAAATAAATGGAAAATGACTAGATTGGCTGTCCTCTGAGGCCTGCTTTGGCTTTGACATTCTACTTCCCGTCCTTGAATCTATTTCTTGAGTGCCTACTGGAAGGCAGACCTGATGCTGGCCTGTAGGGTTTGGCTGATAAGCAGGATAGCTTCTCAGGCCTTCCTCATATCCTCAGTGTGAGGAAAATGCTGTCATTCAAGGTGGCTCCTTTCAGAGAAGCCACTCGGAAGTATATGGTGGTAGGAACACTTCCCGAGGGCCTTCACTTGGCCCCAGGCCCCAACCAAACCACTTCTGAGCAATGGCCTAGTAAGGCTACTCTCCCCAAAGTGAGAGACCACCATTATCTGCCACCCCAAATCAGCACCAGAGTCATAAGATCACAAAAACACTGGGATTTGTTTAAATATGAAGCACTCTTCACACACTCATGTTTTGAACACTTAGTCTCCAGCTGGTGGCTCCATTTGAAAATAGCTATAGAGACTTTGGGAGGTGGTCACTGGCCCTTGGGGATGTGTTATCCTTAGCCACTCCCAGCCTTACTCTCTGCTTTCTGGTTGTGAACATGGTATGGGCCATATGTTTCCTGCACCATGATTCCAGCAGCTCCACCACACCTTCCCACCTTGGAGGATTGAAAGCTATTGAGACCATGAACCAGAATGAACCTCTTTGAGTTGTTCCCGTGAAGAATTAGCTCACAATCACACGGAAGTAACTAGTGCAAGTGCCCACTCCCATGTGTGGTAATACTGTATGTAACCTTGGCCTTCTGGATTCCATTGAACAGTTGAGAAACCAGAGCCTTGGAACTATGTTGTGACCTGCTCAAGTTCAAGGAACTGAACCTTCTTCCTCTTCCCCCTAGGCCGGAGACCCTCTACAATAGCGGTTCTCAACTTTCCTAATGCTGTACCCTTTAATACAGCTCCTTGTGTTGTGGTGATCCCCAATCATAAAGTTATTTTCACTGCTACTTCATAGCTATAAATTTTGCTACTAGTAATGAATCGTAATGTAAACAGCTGATATGCAGGATTTCTGATATAAAACCCTGTGAAAAGGTCATTTGACAATGCCCCTCTAACACCCACAGGTTGAGAACTACTGCACTACAACCTTTACTAAATATCAGCCTGTCTCTCCTACATTCTGCCATGGAGGTCAAAAGAATTGACTATTGGTCCAGGGTGGGGCCAGAGTGTCACACAGAGTCAGCACCCTCTTGAAGCCAATAAGGCGGCAGCAACAGAAACCCGAAAGGGAACCTTTGAGAAGTAAGACTGAGGTTCCCATTATCCTGCTCTCCTGTTCCCTGTGCATCCTATACCAGCCTGGGCAGGCTACTGTCTTGCACCCAGATTTGGGGGAATCCCCTCCAGCCAACAGGTCAAGGTGGATGCCTATGGCTTTGCAAGTCACCGGGGCTGAGTGAGAGGGATGTGTTGGCTGGAAAAAAAAATCCACCTCACCAGTCCACTGCCCTTTCATAGTGTTCAAGAGATATAAGGAGCCTGCAGACTATTCCTTATAGTGGCTCCTAAAAATGGCTAAAAACTAGCGATCAAACAGACCTGAGGGTTGGTTCTCGGACCTCCATTTGTTAGCAACTTGACCTGGAGTAAACTGTCAAGTCTCCATCTCAGCCTCTTCTGCTAAATAGTGGATAATAGTACATGACAAGACTGCCCCCCTCTTCTTTTAAAGATTGCTGTGTGGTTTTAATTCTAGTTTCTGGTTTCCGCTGTGACCCATATGCTCACAGCTGGAGTCACGTGGCTGGGGGAGAGACCTCCTGTCTCTTCTCTAAGATGAACACTTTCAAGAGCTTCGTTAGGACAGAAACCACACGTCACATAAATCCCCCCACTTACCACGCACGCTCCGGTGGCTTTTAGTGTATCCACAGACTTTCCCATTCATCACTACCATCAGTTCCAGATCCCTGTCACGACTCCCCTAGAAATCCTCACATCTTAAGCTATCAATTCCCAGGTCCACATCCCCCTACTCCCAGGCCAGCCCTGAGCAATCTGTGCCCTGGCACAGAGCAATCTGCTTTTGTCTCTATCAATATGCTTACTCTGGACTATCATATTAATGATACCACACAAGATGGGAGCCTTTATGAGTTGCTTCTTCCCTTTTGAAAAGTGTTCCCAAGCTTCACCTAGGTCATAGCTTATATTAATGTCTTTTCTTTCCTCCTTCCTTTCCTCCCATCCTCACTTTCTGGCACTAGACAGCTATACCGTATTTTACTTATTCTCCATCTGGGTTATTTTCACTTTCTTCCCTTTGTATGTGTGTATCTTCATGAGGGTGTTAAGTGTGCAAAAGCAAGGTGTGTGTGTGTGTGCACGTGCGCACATGTGCACACACACATGCACAGAGGCCTGTGGTTTATGTTCAGTGCATTACTCTATTGCTTACTGTTGTAAGGCAGTGTCTCCCACTGAACCCAGAGCTTGTCAGCTTAGCTAGACTGGCTAGTGAACCCCAAAGATCCTCATTTCTCTGCGTCCTCATCTGTGGGGTTATAAACATGTGCCTCCAAAACAGTTTTTTTGGGGGGAGTGTGAATGTGGGTCCTTACATTTGTGTGACAAGCACTCCACTGAATGAGCCGTCATTCAGTGAAATAAGCAATAGCCCTTATTTCTGCTTTTTGACTATAGCGATTAATGACATATGAATCTACGCATGCAAGTCATTACTTACAGTTTTGGTTTGTGAGCCTAGCCTTTAATGGCTGAGCCGTCTCTCCAGCCTGCGCAAGTCTTGTGCCATCATTTCTCTTAGCATAGAATCGCAGGGCAAACCACAAGATGCGCTGCCTTGTATTTTCCCGAAGCAGCTCCATTACTCCATGGCTTCACTCCCCAAGCTTACCACCCACCCTCACCTCACCCCCTCTGCTCCTGGTCTCTAGCTCCACGCAGAAAAGTGTCTCACAAGTGGTTAAAAGCAATACCACCTCCTCCTCCCTTGTCCCTTGTTTACAAACCCGTGTCCTTAACCTCCAGCTTTTGTTAACCCTGTGAAAGGCCTCCTGATGCTCTCTCTGGTTCTAAGTTCAGTGCAGAGTTCTTTTCCCTGGTTCCTGTCACATGACAGACTCAAGGTTCTCCCATGAAAACACTCCTGGGCACCAAGAAGTCATCTTAGGAGCCACATGACACCTCCTTGGCTTGTTCCTCCCAAAGAAATTGGGGAGGGGGGTTCTTCTCTTGCCTTAGACACACACACACACACACACACACACACACACACACACACACGACTCACCCCTTACAAACTACTGGCATCCTGCTCAGCTGTATGGTCCAGGAGCTCTTGGACCCGCTCACATCCAATCGGGGAGACATTGATGGCTTGGCACTGACTGGGGTTACAGCCTCAGACATGGGTATCTTGACCAGTATCCGAAATCTGTCAATAAGACCCATCGAGCAGAGCTAGAGCACTGTTTTTGCTATAGAATTTAAGCCATGTACGTCTGGGCTCCTCAGAACACTACAGCAGGCTGTAGAATGCTCTAAAGATAAACAGCAGGGAAGTCATGAGCAGTCCATGCAAATGGGAACATAGCAAATGAGATGGGAGACTCATGGGAGGGCGGCCTTTGCCTGCCTCTGGACACTCTTATCTTTGGCTGGCTATTCTCTATAGCTTTCCCAGAACTCTCACAAGACTTTCTCACAAGTTTTCTTAGGGATGACTGTTGTTTAAACAAACAAACAAACAAACAAACAAACAAACATCCAGCTCAAGAGAGGTGAAGCTGAATAGTTTCAGGGGTGCCATGCTAAAGAAGTTGAAGTGGGAGCAGGGGAAAACAGGAAAGCCCCTTTCATATGGATGTGTAGCTCTGTCTATGGGTCCCCCTGCTACTATTTGTGGAGCTAGGTAGGTGTGGACAAAATAACCAGGGTAGTCCTAGATGTAAATATATCCACTTCGTCATCTCCAAGGACAGGGAGAGTTTTCTGCCTGACTTTCTGGATGCAGACTCTTGGGTTTGGATGCTGGCAGCTTGATCCCACCCTGAGCTTCAAATGGGCCATAATCCTGGCCTTAGCATTCCTTCCCATGCTTCATGAACTAGAGAAAAGTAACTTTCACAGAGTTGGGGAGTTGTGTCCGCGAGCAGGGAACCCTACTGAGTAGATAGACTCAATAAGGCTCCACAATTTACCTTGTCAACTTTCCCAAGAAGCATCCCAAGGCTCCCAGGACCTGCCTCAGGTCATATTTTTTGCAGCTTTTTTTTTTTAATTTTTCTATACTTGCCAAATGTTCAGAACCTACCAAGCAACCCACATACAGGTCTTCCTCTCACACCAATGC
This sequence comes from Mus minutoides, assembly GCA_902729485.2. Taxonomy (NCBI): domain Eukaryota; kingdom Metazoa; phylum Chordata; class Mammalia; order Rodentia; family Muridae; genus Mus; species Mus minutoides. Next base: position 54,424 of record CACVCL010028824.1, on the reverse strand, counting down.
CCCTAGACAGGTGGTAGCCACACATTCTACAGAAGATGAATGGAACTCGGAGAGGCCAAGCAGGTTACCCAAATCCACCAAGCTAGAAAGTGGCTGAATTGAGATTCAAATTCTAAATCCAAGTGGCACGCTGTCTCTCCTCCTCCACAGTCTTGCTGGAGACCGACAGCCAGCTGGCGTTGCGCTTTATCTGTCTGTACAAGCGTGTTCCCTGGGCTGGCTGACAGAGACTGAAAGCTTCTGACAGAGGCTCTTCTGCCTCTTTCTGTTCCCTACCATCCTTTGGTGGGCTGTTTCTCCCTGGAAAGAGGCTGGTGCATTCATTAGGAGGCTAACAAGCTCATACACCCGTCGTTCAATCTCCACACCTGAAGAGGCTCTGAAGGCTTGTGCAGAGGAGCTGTCTCCCACCTCGCAGGCTAGCAAGAGGTGTCCCTAAACAGCTGGAGTGGCTCGTGGGCAGCAGTGCACCCCTGCAGAACAGACTCATTCATGTTGTCTCTGGACACCAATGGTCATGCCCTTGGACTCCATGCTGATGAAGTGACAAGCCAGGAGGCAGTGGCCTTTAATTCCAAATCTCATCAAGCAATATATCATGTAAGTTTGCGTGCCAAGATGACTTGGTTGGAGTCCTCACTGTCCTACTTACTAGCTCCAGAGCAATCTCTCTGGGCCTCAGTTTCCTTGTATACAATATTCCATCATGCTGTTGACAAGAGAGAAGTAGTAGGTCAGTTCATGTCAAGTACTTTAAACAACAGTCTTATATGCCAGCCACTGTTAACCCAGGAACACTCTTAATGGACAAGCAAAATTCCTATGATGATGCAGATGCCCAGAGATGCCCTGGAAGGATTACCAGGGGAGGCTGCTGGATGAAGGCCACCCAAAAGTTGATGGAGTTAGTCATGACACCTCCAAATCCATATGCCCATTGCTTTTTGATGCAGGACCTTTGGGAAGTAACAGAATTCAAGGACATCATGAGGACGATGGAGTCCATACCATGGCCTTTGGTGGCTTTAGTCCAAGGACCAGTAAGACCTTTTCTCTCTCCCTATTCAATGTCCTTCACTGTGTTGTGTGGCAAGGAGGCCTTTCCCAGAAGCTAATAGATGCCAATAACATGGTCTTGAAGTTTCCAGCTTTCAGAACTAAGAGCCAAATAAACTTCTGTTCTTTATAAATTACCTATCCCCAGATATTTTATGATAGCAACAGAAAATGAGCTGGAACATAAAGTAAGGTTGACCTTTGGAGGTCCTTAAGGAGGTGGGACTGTTAAAACCAAGCTCAGGACATATAGCTCAGTGGCAGAGGCACTCATCAGCACCCTGGCCAGCACCACTATCATCACTGTCACCACCACTGCCACCATCACCTCGACCATCGTGATCATCATGATCATCATCATTATCATCACCATCACCATCATCACCATCACCACCATCATTACTAGACCATCAACACCTTGGTATTTTAATGCTTGATCACATATGGCAGCTGACAAGACTGCAGGCATGTGTCACTTAGCAACATAGATCTGAGAAATGCATCATCAGGTAATTTTGCTGTGGGAACACTGGAGTGTACTTGCACCAAGGAAGGAGCTATCGACATTCCCCAAGAGTTATAATCTTATGTGGTAACATCTTTAGTCTGTTGCATATGAGGTCCATCACCGACCAAAACTTCATTATGCAGTACGTGACTGTGCCTGCAAATGATTCTGCCATTCTTATGACTGCCTGGGGATAGATTATTCTCTACACTTGTTATTCTCAACGGGGACTGATTCCATTTTCCACCCAGTGGCACTCGGTGATGTCTACAGACAATGTTGTCCCATCTAGGAGGTTGTTACCAAGAATAAATAGAGACTCAGATGCTCGTGAACACCTTACAATGCACAGGACACACAGCCAGTGACAAAGAATGATCCCGTCTGAAATGTCCCTAGAGCTTCAGTGAGAAACTCCGCCCTGCAGGATTTATTCAAAGAGTGACTTGGGTTCGGCCTGACCCAGAACTTTGCTTCTCCGATCCATCAAGTAAAACTCCGTATTTGAGAAGCAAGGTCTTAAATGATTCATGTACGATGAGTGATACACAGAGACGAAACTGAAATCTGAGCCGCATAGACCGAATGAAAGGCATAGGAAGGACAGAGGGCTCGGTGGGATGAAGACTTATAGATGCCTCTTAAAGTCCGTATACAGCATGCCAGGAACTTTGTATGGTGATCTCGCTTCTAATGTTAATCTTGATTATCAATTTGACAGGACCTAGAATTGCCTAGGAAGATGAGCCTCTGGGCATCCCTGGGAGGGACTATCTAAATCAGGTTAGCCTTTGAGCTTGGTATATCCATAAAGGAGTTTCTCAATTAAGTTGGGAAGACCCGCCTTAACTACAGACAATGCTATCCCTTGGGACAAGGTCTAGGACTCAATAAAATGAGGAAAATAAGCAGAGTGCCTGCTCTCATGCCTCTGCTTCCTGACTGTAAACACAACATGACCAGCAGCTTCGTGTTCCTACCACCACGACCTCTCCATCATGATGCACTGTGCCCTAAAACTGTGAGTCAAAATAAACTCTTCCTTTCTGAAGCTAAAGGGTCGGCTATATTTTTATGTATTTATTTATTCACTCTACAGCCCTTCCTCTCCTCCCAGTACCACCTCACACAAGCCCCTTCCCCTTCTTAGAAGGGGAAGCCTGGCTCTAGGTGTCACTCACCTACTAACTCGGCTCACTCCCCCATCCCCTACATCCCCACTCCACCACATTCCCTAACTCTCCCACCATCCCATCTCTTCTCCTCTACCCTGCATATCAAGTCACTACAGGACTAGGTGTATCCTCTCCCACTAAGGCCAGGAAAGGTGGTCCATTTAGGGGTGCAGAATCCACAGGCAGGCAGGCAGGCAGGCAGGCAGGCAGGCAACAGGCTCAGGGACAGCCAGTTGTTGGAGGACCCTCAGGAAGACCAAGGTGCTCATCTACTACATATGTGCAGGAGGCCTAGGTCCAGCCCGTGCTCGTTCTTTGGTTGAGGATTCAGTCTCTGGGATCCCTCAAGAGGCCAGGAAAGCTGACTCCGTTGGTCTTCCTGTGGAGTAACTGTCTTCTTTGGGGTCCCTCAATCCTTCTCCCAACTCTTTCATAAGACTCCCTGAGCTCCATCTAATATTTGGGTGTGAGTCTCTGCATTGGATGCTTGGTGGAGTCTCACATGGGACCATTATGCTAGGTTCCTGTCTGCAAGCATAACAGAATATCATGAATAATATCGGGGATTGGTTATTGCCCTTGGAACGTATCTCAGTTTGCGGGAGTCATTGGTTGGCCATTTCCTCGGTCTCTGCACTTTGTCCCAGGACATCTTATAATCAGGTCACATTTTGGGTTGAAAATTTTGTGGGTAGGTTGCTTATCCCTCCACTGGGAGTCCTTCCTGGCTACTACAAGGAGTAGCCACTTCAGGATCCACATCTCCCACTGTTAGGAACCTCAGCTAGTGTTGCCCCCATAAACTCTCTGAAGCCTCCTCTATCCCAGATCTCTGGCATATCCTAGAGATTGCCTCCCCACACTGATCTCCCTTCTCTCTCCCCTGCTCTCTCTACATATGATCTCTACCTGACCCCCCATACTCATTCTCTTTCTCACCCTGTCTTCCACTCAGTTCCCGCCCTCCCTCCACCTCCAATATCTATTTTGTTTCCCCTTCTGAGAAAGATTCAAGCATCCTCCCTTGGGCTCTCCTTGTTATTTGGTTTCTTTGGGTCTGTGGATTATAGCATGAGCATCTTGTACTTTGTAGCTAATGTCCACTTATAAGTGAGTATATACCAACCATCCTTTAGGGTCTAGGTTACCTTGCTCGGGATACTGTCTATTTCCATACATTTGCCTGTGAAATTCATGATATCCTTGTTTTTAATGGCAGGGTAGATGAACCACATGTTCTGAATCCATTCTTCAGTTGAGGGACATCTAAGTTGTTTCCTGTTTCTAGCTATTACAAATAAAGCTGCTATGAACATAGTTGAGCAAGTGTCCTTGGGGGATGGTGGAGCATCTTTGGGGTATATGTCTAGTAGTGGTATAGCTGGGCCTTGAGGTAGAACTATCCCTAATCTTCTGAGAAACCAACAAATTGATTTCCAATTCCAAACCTATACAAGTTTGAGCTCTCACCAGCAATGGAGCAATGTTCCCTTTGTTCCACATCCTCAACAGCATGGACTGTCCTTTGAGTTTTTGATCTTAGCCATTCTGATGAGTGTAAGCTTGAATATGAGTCGTTTTGATTTGCATTTCCCTGGTGACTAAGGATGTTGAACATTTCTTGGCTGTTCAAGATTCCTCTGTTGAGAATCCTCTGTTTAGCTCTGTACCCCCTTTTAATTAGGTTTTTGGATTGTTGGTGTCTAACCTTTTGAGCTCTTAATATATTTTGGATATTAGCTCCCTGTCAGATGGGAGGTTTGTGAAGGTCTTTTGCCAATCTGTAGGTTGTCGTTTTGTCCTAATGGTGATGTCCTTTAACCTACAGAAGAGTTTCAGTTTCATGAGGTTCCATTTATTAATTCTTGACCTTAGTGCCTGAGCCATTGGTGTTCTATTCAGGAAGTTGTCTCCTGTACTGAGGAGTTCAAGGCTATTCCACACTTTCTGATCTATTAGATTTAGTGTATCTGGTTTTACATTGAGGTCTTTGATCCATTTGAACTTGGGTTTTGTGCAGGGTGATAAATATGAATCTATTTGCATTCTTCTATATGCAGACATCCAATTAGATAGTCACGTATTTTTGTCTCAGCAACAGAAAAAGTAGATAATGCATTTGTCTCTGAAACCACCCTAGTTTTCGATTCTTGTGCATCAATACATCATATAAATTTTGGACCAGTCCTGTAAGCATCAGTGACAGGTAGTGGACAGATGTGAGACTTTCCAGACTCTACCTACTGTAAATGGAATGGAGCCACATCACGAGCTGCTACATACCAGGCCTTCCTGTAAACTTTGCTTGTCGTTGGCAGCTGCCCTGAGCAATGAGTTTTTTTGTTCAGGTGGAGGCAGATCGTTTTCATATGTGCAAAGAGTGCACTTTCCTCTTTTGCTTCCTCTTAGGAGATCAATAAACATCTTGTTTTGCCTTTATCCGAAGTCGTGTGAATTCTCTACAATCAGCATTTGTCTCCTTTTATTAAGAGGATCTTTCTGAGGTTAACAGTAAAGTTTAGAAACGTTGTCTCTTTACAATCAAAGATCTCAATGACGATAGCAGAGGGGTATACTAACATAATACATGTCACTTATTAAGTACCCATGACTGGGGGCACATTGTGTCAGCACCTCCAGTCCTCTCCACAAAAACTCTGTGTCATTCTTTTTTCCCCCCAGGAGAAAGAAAGGTACAGGTGTGTTCAGGCTTAAGCACAAGAGCTGCCTGGCTACATCCTGCAACTTAGAGTGGTCCTTGATATCTCCTGGAATGCCAGCATGCCCCAGCATAGCCCCTGAGACTTCCCTCCCTGCGTGTCCTTCAATCTGTTCCCCAGGTCTTTCTTCTATCATCAGGGTCTGCTTTATTCCACTTCCACCTCCCCAAGCTTAGAACGTATGGCATAAAGAACTCATACTAGAGGTGGCTACTGACCTGGCTTTAGGGCCATCAGACTCCTTCTCTAAAGGGTCACTACACTCTGCTATAATTGTCCTCAGATAAGCCATAGACAAAGGCACATGGTTTTGTGTCAATAAAGCTTTATTGACCAAAACCAAACAAACAAACAAACAAACAAACAGGTGGGATTCCAGCTTTGGCTCCCAGGTAGAAGTTAGCCACACCCTGACCTACATTCACTCCAGGGTCTCTCACATCAATGATGCTCTGAAATCTTTGTGAGGCTAGAGGCAGAATAATGATGGACTGGGGAGAAAAGATCCCAATAACTGGCAAGATTTTACTCAGTGCAAACAGGGCCCTGATTCTTTTTTTTTTTTTTTTTTTTTTTTGGTTTTTCGAGACAGGGTTTCTCTGTATAGCCCTGGCTGTCCTGGAACTCGCTTTGTAGACCAGGCTGGCCTCGAACTCAGAAAGCCACCTGCCTCTGCCTCCGGAGTGCTGGGATTAAAGGCGTGCGCCACCACGCCCAGCAGGGCCCTGACTCTTTAATGACATTTGCAAGCACACCCCAGAGAAGATACAAGCATGATGAGCCCGTGTACACCCACCTGCCAGCTCCAATAACCATCACCATTCTTGTCAACCCATGTCATCTGTCCCCTGACACACATCTCTTTGTTTCTGAAATACTTTAAAGCACATCTAGACATCCCATTATTCCACCCATAAATACTTCAGTATATCTCTCTAACAGAGAAGGATTTTTTTAAACAAAACAGCCTCAAAACCATTATCACCCTAACAAAACGAGACATCACTCCTTATTAGTGTCGTGTATCTTGTATGTGTTTAAATTCCCCTAATTGTCTCTAAAATGTCTTTAAAAAAAAAAATCTGGTGGTTTGAATCAGGATCCAAATAAAATCTACACATTGTATGCACACAGCTTCTAAATTTTTGAATTAGTTGTCAACATGTGCAAATCTGGATTTCACATAAACATCGAGTTTCCAGCTTCTCTTGAGAAATAAAATCCTGGAAGAGCTGGCATCTTCACAGTCCCAGTCTCTAAGGCAGTCAGTGGATGTAGCCATCCAACCTGTAGACCTTGTGAGACTGGGAAAAGCTAGGAAGGCTTAGAAAGTGGATCTAACATCAAGAGGTTATTTGGGGATTTTTTTTTTGTAACTCAACTGAGCACTTCTTGAACCTGAATTCTATAAATGGCAACATTGTATTTAACATTGTATTACAATGTTAAAAAATTAGATAAGCCTAATGATGTCCTCCTCTTACAGTAGGTTCTCTGAAGACATTAGGTTTGTGGTTTCTGTTTTGGGCATTTTGGGTTCCTCTACCTTACAAAAGAATTACCTGGACCCCTTTGAATCCCTCTTCTTCTCACTCAGCCCCACCTTTTTTCTTCAATCAAAGCAAATTCTCTGCCTGACTCTAGGAGGCCCAGGGCAAGGGCAGAGAATGCAGGCATGACCAGGACTGCGTAAATACACTCATGTTGGATACTTCCCTACCATCTCCCTTACTAGGTTCTCCCAGAGCGCAGAACCCTTACCCTAGGCAGAGAGAAGCAGCTTGCTTCACATTCCTGATTCAGCTTTTCTTCGGGGTTGTTTAGTTGGTTGGTTGGTTGGTTGAGTTTGTTTGCTTGTTTTGTTTGGGGAGCTGTTTGGGGATTTGGTTTGTGTGCTTGTTTTGTGGTGCTATGGATTCTGCCCAAGACCCCGTACACTCTAGGCAAATATTCTACCACTGAGCTAGATCCCTGGCCCATTAAAAATAAAAAGATTGGGGGTGGGCAAAAAGATGGGTCTGTGGGAAAAGGTGCTTGGAGCTAAGCCAACAGACACATGAGAGAAGAGAACCAATTCTTGAAAGTTATCCTCTGGCCTCCACATGTGTATCATGGCACTGTGTACACACACACACACACACACACACACACACTCACACACCATGCTAAATATTTTTAAATTTCACTAAGCTTGAGTTTCACTAAGATGCCCAAGCTAGCCTTGAAAACATCCTTTCATTTCTGCCTCTCTGGTGACTGGGGTTTCAGACTTGCTCTACCAGCAATTGAAAAAAATCAATTCTCTCTCTCTCTCTCTCTCTCTCTCTCTCTCTCTCTCTCTCTCTCAACCCACTGCCCATTTCTATCTCATGAGTTGGGGAAGGTGGTAGAGAGAATGTTCCAAGTCAAACTCCTGGTAGGTGAGACACGAACAACCTGGAAAAATAACCTTGGGATCCTGGTGAGTGATTATTCACATCCAATTAGCAAAGTAGGTGTGGTGGTTTGAACAAGGCTGGCCCTCTTAGGCTCATATATAGGCATGCTTAGTCCCCAGCTGATGAGCTGTCAAGGAGGTATTAGGAGGTGTGGCCTTGTCGGAGGAGTTGTGGGACTAGAGGTGGGCTTTGAGATTTCAGGAGCCCATGCCAAGTCCAGACTCACTCTCTCTCTCTCTCCCTCTCCCTCTCTTTCTCTCTCTCCCTCTCTTTCTCTTTCTCCCTCCTTCCCTTCTTCCCTCCCCCTCTCCCTCGCCCTCTCTTTCTATCTCTCCCTCTCTTTCTCTTTCTCCCTTCTTTCCTCCCTCCTGCCTAAGGACATAAAGGTCTCAGTTATTTCTCTAACACCACACTTGCCTGTGTGCTACCATGTTTCCCACTATATAACTGTCTCTGAAACTGTAAACAAGCCCTGAGTAAATGTTTTGCTTTATAAGAGTTACCTTGGTCGTGGTGTCTCTTCCAAGCAATAAAAACCCCAATTAAGACAGGGTGCTTGGAAGGGACCAAGAACAAAGCCAGTAGAAATAATTGAGACAGGACAGTGCATGGTGGCATTCCCCCTCCAGTTCTAGGACCCCCGTCTACTGATTGAGGGTGCTCTCTGGCTCCTCGTGTTCTTCGCATCCTGACTAGTCCTGTCTTCCTGTTCCCCAGTGTGGTCCCTCACTGGATGACATCTATAAAGGCAGTCGAGATGCTGGGAAATGCCGCAGCTGGCTCTGAGCCCATGCACTGTTCCAGTATGTAGGACAGGTGTAGGCTGTTGGTGATGCAGCAGCCCACCCTGAGGTGGGTGTTCAGTCACGCAGAGGAGCCCAGCTGCAGGGAAACCAGGTGGCCCAGTGGAGGAGTCAAATGTGTAAACAAGCAATTACAATAACTGTGACAAATGCTAAAATAGAATCGGGCACCTTGGGGACAGAGAGGAAGTATCTGTTTGGTTACCCAGTCATAGGCACCCCCATCTTGTTCCAAAAATGATGTGAGAGGGCCAGCGGAGCACACAATGAAAGTAATGTATGCGAACACAGGTAGACGATGGAGGTGAAAGTGTGCCCAAGTTAGCACTCAAAGATTTGCCGAGATTTCTGAGGCTTTTGCTGGAATTCAGCCACACATTTGCATGGGAGCTTCCTAGCAGCCAATGCAAAAGGAGAAATCCTTGGAGTTATAAAATGTAGGGAAGAAAAAAACAAAGATGTCACTCGAGACACACAAGCCATCCTGCTCTGAGACCCCAGAGAATTTCCTTCCCACCCCATCCAAAGAAAATTCCCTAGAGCTAGAGATATGGATAGTGACCCTGTGTGTGATTTTCTGTACAACACTCGTAAACTTCAAGTTGTTCAAAAATTCAAAATTTTAGTCTCCGTTTAGAGGCCAACCATGGCTCCAGGCACTATTTGCCTCCTACAGGATTATAATATTCTGAATTATGCCTTCTGGAAGCAGCATATGCACGGTACGGAGCACATGGTAGGTCCCCCATAAATGTTGGTTGGTGGACATTTAACCCTGGGTGACTAAAATGGATGTATGAGCAACCACTAGAAAGAACCGACTAGCATCTAAGATGCTGGCTCGGAGCTGGGGACACATCCAACAGATAACCATGGGCATTGGGGACCTCTTAACCTGTGTCCATTGGCAAAAATTACTCGAGGATTTCACCTATGTCTATTGGCTTCTGCCCCTGGGAACACAGAATTCAGAGGAGTTGTAGTAGCAAGGTTTGAACTTTAACTGCCTTTTTTTCCATTTTCCAGAAGTATTAATTTAAAAGTGACACGGTTTTTCTAGTAATAGCCTAGTACACCATAAAGTGAACGTTATCCAGGACTCCTGGCTTTAAGTCCTGAAGGAAAACTGGGTGACAGGGACACAGAAGAGTCACTTCACTTAATTCCGAATTTTGTCACAACCTTACTTCAGTCATGTTTAAAAGCCCCTCAGTGATCCCCAGACCAACATAATAGACATGCCCTTACTTGGGGGCTGGACCTCACAGACATTCCAGAGTTCTTAAACAAAACATGATTCTTAGGGGAAAACAAAACAAAACAAAACCAAAAAACAAAACATGGTTTTGTGAAGACACTGCAGCATATGTTTAAGCTCTACCTTGGTAACATGAACAAGTCAATCTTCCTGAGAGAGCAAGCACTTTCCACCTCCCAAAAAACCAACACAACAAATCAAGCAAACCACCCATGAGCAACAGTGTCAATGAGCAATGATCTCCATTGCAAGCACCAGGGGACTTGCAGCATGCCTGGTGGTGTGGGGGTGAGGTGGGGTGGGGAGCATCTTCTCTGACTGAAAGGGTAAGGAAGGCCTTTCCAGAGGAACTGACCGTGCAGGCAGTCTCGGGGATAAGGAGGAGTAGGCCAATAGACTGTTGAAAGACTAAGGCAGCTTCCAAGTATCTCCCAGTTCTAACTCTGGGAACTTCGTCTCTCCCTTGCATTTGTCCAGTGAGATGCTGAAGGCGCTGGTGCGTTTACTGAATCTCCTCTACTAACTTTGATCTTAAAGTCCAGTCAAGGGACCAGGGCAGGACGCCTGAGCAGAGCAAAGATGAACTTTAGTAGGGAAGGGTAATAGGAGGGCTCTGAGTCAAGTACTCTGTCAGCTTCCTGTGGAAGAGGGTGCTGCAAACTCTTCCAGATGAATGGTAAGGGTGGCGCACGCCTTTAATCCCAGCACTCGGGAGGCAGAGGCAGGTGGATTTCTGAGCTTGAGGCCAGCCTGGTCTACAACATGAGTTCCAGGACAGCCAGAGCTATACAGAGGAAACCCTGTCTCAAAAAACAAAAACAAAAACAAAAACAAAAACAAACCAGATGAATGGTAAGCCAAGGACCCCATCCAACTGGCACCCCAAGCCCACTAACAGCACCAGCCTAGAGCCAACCACCACCACCCCCGCCCAAAGATACTGATTTCTAATGGAGGGTCAGTTCTGAAGAGACCTTTTCCACAGGAAGCACCAAGCACTTCCAGCATGGATGTGCTCAGTGGGCCAGTGGCAAAGCCGGAGGCTGTGGTCTGGGAGCAGCTGCACGGGAGCACCTGGCTTCTGACCCCTGACCCTGCATCCTGCTAACTTTGGTTTCATAGTATCTCTCCAGATGCCTAAGGGCAACTGGTCATTGAAAGATCAAAGACCACAGGAAAGTCCTCAGGCTGTCCTCACAACGAATTCAGGAAGCTAGGGAGACATGTGCACGGAGAAGATGGAGAGATGCCAGAAGCAGACAGAGTCTGACCTCCCAGGTGAGGGAGAACTTGAGATGGAATAGAAAGACGTCTCTGTTTACTGTGTGGTCAATCTTTGATGTTGTTATTGTTCACATTATTGAAGAACTGGGTCTTGTAGCAAATGCTTCTAATATCAGTATCCACCAACAGTAACAATATAACATGAGTGGAACCTACTGAGTACTGGCTCTATCACAGGCAGTAAAACACACCTGCACCAAAACACACTGTGGTATGTCCATACACAGAGGTTTTTGTTGTTGTTGTTGTTTTGTTTTGTTTTTTCAAGAAATTCTGACCCAGGTTTCAACCTTAAGGATATCCTAAGAAGTGAAATAAGAGAGCCACCAGAGGATCAGACCTAGATGAGGTACTTAGCACAGTCATGATCAAGGAAGCAGAATGTTTGAACTTGGAGGGAGGGTGATGAGGAGTCCTTGTTAAGTGGGCATGGCTTTTACCTCAGGAAGACGAGACAGCTCTGGAGATGGATGGCGGTGATGGCTGTACATTACTCAGTTAGAAGGGATTCAGGGTCTGGGGTGTGGCTTAATGCTAGAATATTTGTTTAGTATACACAAGGTCCTTGGTTCAATCCTTGGTCTTGCAAAACAAATAAAAGTAATACAAGGTTGAGCGGCCAACATGAGTCAGAGAGTAAAGCCGGCCTGACTGAAAGAACTGATTGTTAAAAGGTGTCTTCTGATCTCTACACACTTGCTGTGGCGCGCGCACACTTGCACACAGACACACACACTCGTGTGCACACACGCATGCACTAACTCATGTAAAAGAAACTATTTGAAAAGTAGATGTGTCTCTAACCACAACAAATATATTATTTACAGTAAAGCTAGGCTAAGAAGTGGACCATGAACTAGGCGTGGATCCCAGCTGCTGGAACATTCTTTGGCAACTGTAACTTGACCTTTGAGAGTTGCTGCCTTCTCTTCTGTGATTGGAAGAGACATAGAGGATTGAGTCAGGGTCGAGCTCACTGCAGTCATTCTGCAGACATCTCAGATCTTTGAGGCAGATTGAAAGGTACCCGGAAGTCAGGCCTCACAGAAGCTGTGCGATGTGTCTAAATGGTATAGACACACCAGCAAGCGGCATGCCGGGGCTCAAACTATTGATGTACCTCTGCATATGCAGCAGGGTTCCAAGTCTGCATGCTATAACCTGCCAGATACCCCATGAAGCACATCAGACCCTTACCTTAGATCTGAAGACTGTGGGGGGGTGGGGTAGGAGGGTGGGCACAAGCCCAGATGCCTGCTTTAGGGACTCCCCTTCAGGTGCTGATATAAAATGCGTTGTTTTTGAGACTGTTAGCCAGCCTCTCCCAGTTTACAGCCTCTTTTATGTTTACAAGTCCTATGAACGTGCGATTGAAATAGACCAAAAAAATGTGTCTCAAGAATCTTACGTGCCTGGAAACCAAAGCAAGATGCCCCGGTGAAGGGAGAAGCCGTTCCAGAAGCTGAAATCGGAATTATGGGAAGCTGGTTAAAAAGCTCCTTCCTAGAGGGATGTCACAGCAAGCAGATGAGGTGAGGTATCACTCTGGAGGAAAATGCAGGCAAGATCTTCCCAAAATGCTCACCCTACAGTTCCCAGATACCAGAGATCCTGCCAGGGTGGTGCCCAGAGCCCCCACCCACTCACTCAGTGTGCTGTGTGTCGACACCAAGTCATGCTGTGTGCCAGACTCCCGACCTCCATATCTTGGGGATTCCTGGGGGGATAGAAAATGGAGGGGCATCAAAGAAGATGGTGACAAGCTGAGCGTGGTGGCGCACTCCTTTAATCCCAGCACTCAGGAGGCAGAGGCAGGCGGATTTCTGAGTTCGAGGCTAGCCTGGTCTACAAAGTGAGTTCCAGGATAGCCAGGGCTATACAGAAAAACTCTGTCTCGGGGGAAAAAAAGAAGAAGGAGGAGGAGGACGAGGAGGAGGAGGACGAGGAGGACGAGGAGGAAGAGACAGAGAATGTGGAGAATAGCCCGACTTTCATAAAACCTGAAGCCCGAGGTTTAGAAGGAATAAGGGAGAGAACGGCATTGCCTATCTTGTCTTACTTAATTCTTAACATCCCCCATGTAGGTAAGGAAAGAAGCTGAAACAGAGTTAACTTGTCCATGATCACATGGGGTAGAGCCAGAACAGTGATGGATGCCAGCCCCTCCCTTATCCAGTGAGCAGCTGGAAGGTCCCTGAACTGGGCTGGTCAGGATTATATCCAGGACACACCTGGCTGAAAGACCTGTTTTGGGCAGATAGGAAAGGCCCAAACCTTAGGGATGGAGTAGGTAAGGGGATGACTTGTGATCCTCCTCAGTGAGAACTGAAAGCTGAGTTGAACTGCTTCTTCTTCATCCTATGCCATGGCTCTCTGTCCTCCCAGGTCTTGGTGATTGATGTGCAGGCTGTCCCTTGGGTCCTGGATATCCTGAAGATGCCACAACTGGCCCTTGGGGAATGGGAAGGGGAGAATCCTTTTTCTTGAAAGCCAGAAGGACTGAGTCTTCGCTTAGCCATATTGAATCCAATGTTGGTCACATGACCTCTATCCAGTCCATGACCTCCTTCAGCACAAAGATGCTGCTTCGAGTGGTGCTTTAAGCCTCTTCTTTCTCTAATACATTTTGGGTTACTTCTGGAGTCGGCTCACTTCTATCAGAAAAGCTGGACTCAGCCCATTTTACAGGGCAAGCTCCTTGGCCTGGGGCTTTGGATCCTGCCTACCTCTGCTAGTCACATGCAAGGGCTCTGGCCTTGTTAGCAGATAGAAGAAGAAGGAGAAATGGGGGTAGAATCGTCTCACCTTCTTCCTTCCCTGCCTCTCCTTCCTTTGTGGATTTTTTTTAAAGTGCCTTTAGTCAGAATTCATCAAAGATTCATCAGACTTGGGATTGGCACAAGCATCTGTAGGAGAAGCCCTGTCTGGGAAGAAGGAAGTTGAATAACAGACAGTTGCAGGTATGGGGAGGGAACCTGGAGACGCATTGGGGCTCTGCCAGGGTGTTATTAATCCCTGAAGCCCACTAGGAGAGAGATACTGGAGACAGGGAGGTGTCCTGCCTCCCTAGAAGGAGTCCCAGCCACCTGTCCTTCCTTCTTAGAAGTAGTAAGATCAGCGAGGTGATGGGTCACCCATAATCTGCACTGTAGTGTATAAACCTAACAGAAGAGGCTCTGAGGGTGTAGCTCAGTGGTCGAGTGCTTGGCTGATATATACAAAGTCCAGGGTTCATGCCCGTCACCTCATAAAACAGACCTGTTAGCTGCACATCTGTGATCCCAGCACTCTCCACGTGGAGGACAGAGGGTCACTACATCAAAGTCATTCTTGGTTACTTACAGGGTGGGGGGGGGGGGGGTCTGCCTGGGATGCATAGGACTGTCTCCAAAGAGAAGAATTCTACAAGAAGACTACATTCATCTGTCCTTGGCAATGGCTTCTGGGAGCTGGGAGAAGATCCACCAGGTTTCCTCTCCTGGTTTCCAACAGTTCCTCCTCTTACCAGCTACTTCTCTTGCCTGATACTGAAATTCTGTTCGGAACAAAGGGCAGGGCAGGGCTCATTTTTAAAGTTCCTACATCACAGGAGAGCCCAACCCTTTCTTTAGTCAGCAAAAGAGGAAACTGGGGGCTGGAAGAAAGAGTGATCTCAGCTGGTCAGTGGCAGAACAGGACTGGAACCCAGGGCACTAGCCCTCACACTGGGGCTGGTCTCCTCTCCAAAGCTGGTATCTTCTCCCAGGGATTCACTGACAACATCCCCTCCTTACTTCTCACCTCTCACCTCTCACCTCTCACCTCCCACCTCTCACCTCTCACCCCTCACTCCCATTGCCACAGCAAATAGTCACCTGCCATACCACAGGAGCGTATTTACAAATCAGCATAGCCAGACTGGGGACGCAAACTGGAGTTTTGTCAACCCTTCAGCTCAGAATATTCTGGTAGGAACCATTGGTTCAGATATTCACCGTGGTGTCCCCTAGCCTTTGTGGCAGCTCTCAGAGAACTGGTCCAAACTGGTCCAACTCTGATTTTTAGAGCTGAACTTGAAGCCTAGGTCTTGAGTGGCATCAGCAGCTGCTCCTGGAGGTGTGGCCGGTGGGAGGGAGGGGACCCTCTGTGTTACAGAGAATTTTCTACCTTTCAACACTGGGACGCCCACAGAGGACCACAGCAAGACAATAAACCATGATCATCACATTTTAATAATCTCATGGAGTTTGTTTAACAGTCATGGCCAGCAATAAATCCAAATTAAAAGCCCACCTGGGAAGTTTGAGTTAAGCTCCCTGGCTGGAAATAGAAGGGTTGAGGGAGAGAAGAAGAGAGGGAGGTTAGGGCCAGGGGACAGGCAAGGATGACCTTATGAGCCAGTGGGTCCACACCCAGCTCTACTCCCTGCCCTAGAGGCACGGAGTTTACTTTCACATCCTGGCAGGTTTGCTCAGTGCTACTGATGAAGGAAACAACCACGACCCCAAAAGTCTCAGCCTATGGGCAAGGTCTTCCTGCCATAGTCAGTCTAGGGCTTCAGTCTCTGGCTTCTTGTAGGTAGTCAGCTGAGTGAATGAATAAATGAATGAATGAATATAAACAAAAGAATGAATGAGATGAATAAGTGAAATAAGAAATGAATGAATAAATGAATATAAATAAATGAATTTAAACAAATTGGTGAGTGAATGGGTAAATATGAATGAATGAATGAATGAATGATGAATGAATGAGTGACTGAGCATAGATAAATGCTTGCCCTTTCTTTCTTTCTTTCTTTCTTTCTTTCTTTCTTTCTTTCTTTAAGGATATTCCCCCATCTTAAATGTGTATCAAGTAACTGCAGTTCCTGGGGATACAGTCATAAGCAAAATTCTTACTGTCTAGGAACTCGGTACAAAGGAGACAGATGGCACATGATTATGGTCCCTGTACTATCTGCTCAGAGTCCCCACAGGGCTCTGGATAGACCTGGGTCCATCCACAGAGGCCTCCAGGATGAAGTCTCTTGAAGTTGAAGATAGGTCTTGAAGGACAACTGAGTAATAGCCAAACTGACATAAGCATGGTCCCAGGCAGGGTAAGTGACAGTACCTATGGGACAATATGTCCAACTAAAGGAGCAGCATGTGCAGAATGGAGCAAAGGGGGGGAGGGTTGGTGTGCCCAAAGACTGAGGAGAGTTCTGTAGGAGTGAAGAGCAGACCTGGGCTGCAGGAATCAGGGTGTAGGAGGGCAAGGGATGAATCCTTGGCAGAAATGACTTCAACCCCACGGAAGCCTTTAGGCTTGATTCTGAGGTAAAGAACCCACGGTGAAGGCTTGGCTAGAGGATAACATGGTTGCAGCAAAGCTGAGACTCTTAAACTAGATTGTCAACTTGTCTGGATCCAGAATTGCCTAATACCTGTAAGGGATTTCTAGAGAGGTTTAATAGAGAAAGGAAGACTCTCTCTGACAGTGGGCAGAACCATCCCATGGGCTAGCATCCCGGACTGAAAATAGATAAAATGGAAGAAGGAGGCTGAGTACCAGCCTCTATCCCTGCTTCCAAATATGAATACGATATGACCCATCACTGTGGCCTATCACTTCACACCAACCACCACCATGACATACAGTAACCTCACACTGTGGGCAAGAATCAACCCATCCTGCCTTTATCTGTTTTGTTTTTGTTTTGTTTTTGTTGTTGTTGATGTTGTTGTTAGGTATTTGGTCACGGAGATGAGAAAAGTAACTTAAGTAGAATACTCAGTGATAAGCCTGACCAGGAAGCTGGCAAGCCTTTGGAATTGGTTTGTGGTAGGAATGTGGAAGACTTTGAGGCTGTAGGATAGAGATACTCTGGAATGCAGTAAGCAGAGTTTATTGTGCCATTCGGATGGAGTCTTCAGCATTGGGGTCGGCAAACGCCATGTCTGAGGTGGGAGCCTGGCAGTCCTGCGAGCCTTTTGTTGCTAACTGTGGGCAGGAGAGACAGGAAAGAGCGTGGGATACTAGTAGATCTGACCACCTAAGCTTTGCATCTTCTTCTTGCACGAGCTGCGTGCACAACACCCCGACCTCTGAGGAACGGAAAGGAAATGAAATTGGGGAATGATGAATTAAATAAGAACGAATGCACAAAAGGATGGAACTACAGCTTCTTACTTGCACTGTTACTGCGGTGTGCTCTGTACCTTCTGGTCCATTGCAGACGTACATCTAGTCAACCTGTGCTGATCTTATCCTATGGATTGTGCAGATGCTGACCTGAAGGAGGCAGGACAAAAGCAGAGCCTGGTAGCTCTTCCTTCCTGCCAATGTCCCCATGCGTAATCTGCCACCTCTCCCACTCTAAGACTCACTCAGACACTACCTCTTCATTGCTAGAATACTCAGCAGCTGTTTGGAAATGCCACTGACACCACCTCTTCTGAAAGGTTCTGCTCAGCCTCTATGTGCAGTGACTACTCCCCCAGCACACTCCTCCCCAGCACTTTGAATCTCTCTCAAGTCACCTTCCCTGTAAAGCAAAGCCTGGGTCCAGTGGCATGCTCTGGCACACAGTAGGATCAGACAATACATCAGTTAAAATAATAAGTAGTGACTGGGTGACTCAAAAAAAAAAAAAAAAGATACTGTTCTTTGGAAGGCAGAGGCAGGAGGGAAGATGCAGGGTTGGATCAAGCACAAGGAAGCCAGCCTCCTCTCCAGGTTCTGAGTACTGGAGCAAGAAACAGGAAAGAAGGGGCTGGATTATCTCCAACCGAAGAGAAAGGATGATGAGGTGCCCACTGAGGAAGTAGCTGGGAGAGACAACTTGAAATGGGGCACAAAGAACTTGCTGACAGGGTGAGGATGGCAGGACCACCGGATCCAGGCAGCGGCCATTCCTCCAAAGCAAGGGTGGGGGTCTTTAACAAATGGAGCCGGCATTCAACAGCTCTTCACCGAGCTCCAGAACAGAAGTAATCTCTGGGTTTGCGGTTAATTTGTTCTTTTAATAGACCCATCTTGTTATCAGCTACTAAAATGGGCTCGCCCATTAGCTGCTGGCACCCAGAGAGGTTGATTTCCAAGACCCTCATATGTGTGCAGGGACTGAAGTAAGCATGCCTATTCACTTTCCTACCAACACCAGCTCAACACACACACACACACACACACACACACACACACACACACACACACACACGGGGCTTGGAGGGAGGGAGGGAGAGAGAGAGAGAGAGAGAGAGAGAGAGAGAGTAAAAAATTGAGTCTGTTTTGGAACAGAGACTCAGGCCCGAGACATTTGAATATGAAGCCCACAAAGGTCCACACAGGGCAGAAGGGAACCAGTAATTCCTGCTTTGGGAGAGAAGCAGCCCTTGAGAATCAATTGATCCAATCCTCCATTCACCCTCATTTTTAAAACGGATGTGTAGGTGTGTGTGCATATGTGTGTACATGGGGGTGCATGCATCTGTGCATGCATGCCTGTGGAAGTCAGAGATCAACATCCAAGTGTCATCCTGTTACTCTTGCTCTTGTGTTAACCCAGAGCTCACTGGCTGGCTGGTCAGTGAGGCCCTGGAGGAATCCTCCTGCCTCTGGCTCCCAGCACTGTATTACAGGCTCATGCTTCCATGCCTGGTTTCTTACATGAGTGCAGAGAACCCAAACTCAGACCCTCATGCCGTACAGCAGGCATCTTACCACTGAGCCATCTCCCCAGTGCCCCACCTCAAGCCTGTCTTGAGATAAACTCAGAGAAGGAAATTGACTATCCCGAGGCTTGACAGCACTTGGATGCAGAACTAGAACCAGAGTTTCCTGGGCCCAGTCAAAGGAGTCCCCAAAGGAAAGGCAGGTGCCAGAAGTTCAGAGGTGGGTGCTCACATTCCCCTGGGGCCTCAGGGCCCCACGCTGGTTCATTTTCTGTCTCCCCACCTGTCTCCTCACACAAACCCAACTGCAACATCACGGCTCAGCTCACAGGGGGAGGGGCTTTACAGTTTAGAAACTGCTATTTTTCATTAATGTTTGGTCTCAAAGGTAGACAGAGCCAGCGTTATTTTAATCTCCACTTTCCAGATACGAGAACCCAAGAGTAGAGGATTTGCCTGAGCTCATAGCTACGAAAGCTGAAGCCAGCATTCAAAGCCAGATAATCCCAATCCAAGTCCCAGTACTTCCTTGTGCTGGTGGTGGGGTGGGCAGACTCCAAAGCTCATTCTTCCCAGGCCACACTCAAAAGCACAAGCACCAAGAAAACACACACACACACACACACACACACACACACACACACACACACACACACGCCTGTTGAACAAATGAGCAGGGTTGAAAAGTGTCCGCAAGCAGACGCCTCCCTGACTCACGCTCCCTCCACCACCCAGCCAAGGCTGGCTCAAATCTGCCTACACTCTGGGCACTTAATAAGCAAAAACATCAACTCACTCAATCAATAAGCCCAGCTGTCGACAGCAAGCGAGGGCTGAGCACTCCTAAGAGCTAATAATGCTTTGAGCTATAAACATGGCCATTAGCCTGGCTCCCACCCTGCCAGGCAGCCTAGCCACTCTGGCCAGGGGCATTTGCAGCCAGAGGTTGTGGCATTTGATGGCTGGCTGAACCCATTCAGCCTTTCTAGGCCAGAATGGTTCTCCCACCTCCCTTTCCTGACATCTTCAGGTCACTTGACCATGACCCAAGGTGGGGAAAGCCGAATCTTTCCAAGACACATGGAAACCCGACTCCCAACAGGGAGACCATGCCAGCTTTACAAACACACAGTGTCACCCTCCGAGGGCTGCCAGTGGGGGTGGGGGGAAGGCACACACAGCCTTTGGGGAAGCTGTCTTCAGGGAGGTCAGGCTGTCTACATTTTAACCTAGCTATTTACTAGCTGTGGGGCTTTGAGTGACTGACTTAATTGCTCTGTGCTTCAGCTGAATTATCTGTAAATGTGATTCCTGTGCCAGACAAGTTTCTTCTCCTTCTTGAGTCAGGAGAGTGCTCCCCAGAGCCACCTGTACAGGTGAGAGGAACCTGCACAGTTGAAGGAGGAATGAGCCAACGGGTGGTGTCTGTCCCCTCCTGGCTCCCCTGCCTTGAGACTATCCCTGTTTCTAGATCTTTCCTTCAATGAATTCAAGCCTCAGAGCTCTGGCTTGGGTTCAGTTGGCCAAGTGGGGAGATGAGGGATCAGTAAGCCTGAATGGCACAGGATGACAGTGACCCACCAAGATGCCAGCCCCCGCTGAGGGCAGATACCAGGCCCAAATCTGGAGCCAAAGTCTGAGCTGTCGGCTTCTCCTTTTGAAAGTGTCTCTGGCAACCGCAGGAATCAGCAACATCTGAGAATCAGGAGGGCAAATACTCTCCCAGCTTCCCAGAAGAAAATAATGTGTCTTTTTAGCAAGTAGAGTTATTTGAAAGTGATGTCAAAACAAAAAGTCTTTTCCTCTTCTCTGAAGTCTCTAAGAGTTTTTGTCATCCCAGTGACATCTCCTGCCTGCCCACTGCCTGTCTGTGTGTCTGCCTGTCTCTCTGTCTCTGTCATTCTCTCTGTGTCTCTTCTTTGTCTCTCTGTAGGTCTGTGGCTTGCTTGGGGTTCTTTGTCAAACTGTCTCTTTATCTATCTCTCTTTCATCTCTCATTCTGCCTGTGTGTGTGCGCGTGCGCCTGTGTGCACGAGTGCATTTTGGAAATACTGGGGGAGGCAGACAGATGGATGGACAGATAGACAGATGGACAGACAGACAGAAATATTCAGTCTTATTCCCCAGGCTTTGTGTCTACTAAGAATGAGGTTCAGGACCATGGACAGAGTTTCGGGCCCTGGAAGGTCCTCTTTCTCTGAGGAAAGGGAAGTCCATTGATTGGCTCCCTGGATCAATATAGGTAGAAAAGAGGGCCCTCGGATGTGACTGTGGGAGGCTGAGGTCAGTGTTCAGGTGAAAGGATTGTTGAAGGTGCCATACCAGGCCAGGCATGCGCTTCTTTGGTACCTCATGTGTCCTGGGTGAAGCAGTGAGTTAAGAGACCCCGAGTATACAAGTGAGATGCCCATGAGACAGGCATGAGGGTAGGCAAGAGCACAGGGCTCTTCTAGCGCCTCAGGCATCTTGGCATTCTGCTCCTTGCTAACTCCTGAGAGGCCCGAAGAAGCCCTGGGGCTACCGAGCCCAGGGATCAGTAGGAAGGGCAAGCACTCACAGTTGGGACTCTATACATGGATCAGAGATGGAAGGTGAAGCAGGCTATCCCACCAGGCTGGTGAGCAAACATCCAGAGGGCTAATCTCTATGCGGATACAGCTCAGAGCTGTGTGGGAAAGGTGCAGATGAACGAAGCCAGCAGAGAAGGCAGCTAAGTCCTAACTCTCATGGCTCTCCCAGCTCCTAGCGCAACCAAATCCTGCTTACTTCTAGGCTGAATGGCCCACTGGCACGCGTGCTCACACACCAGCATATGGAGACATAACTAGACATACACATATAGCTCACTGGTTCCTAAACATGTGAAGCCACACACACACAGTACCTGGACACATACCACACATATGCACCCAACACAAACAGATAGCTAGGTCTGAGGAGATGGCTCAGTGGGTAAAGTGCTGGCTGCACAAGGTGAGGACGTGAGTTCAGATCTCTAGAACCATTGAAAAGTCAGGCACAATGGTGAACATATGTAATCCCAGATCTGGAAGACAAAGGTGTGTGGAGACAATCAGAACCCTCAGGCTCACTCATCCATCCGAACCAAATGAGTGTGTTCAAGCTCAGTGAGAGGCTCTGTCTCAAAACAATAAAATACAAGGTAGGGAGTGATTGAGGAAACAACTAACATCGACCTCTGTCCTCCATACATGTATACATGGGTGAGCGTATCCATCCACACGTGTGCACACACCCACATGAACACATACACATACTACACATATACAAAAAAGCAGGTGACAGTCTGCATACTTACACACACACACACACACACACACACACACCCCACACACACACATGCCACACTGCCCCCTTACCTAAACAGACCCATATCGCTGGAAATACCCACAGTGGCCCCCACAACTTTACTTGAAAACAACTGACTCACACGGTACTACCCACAGTTGTATGCATGATTTGTGTAGATAAAGCAATAGTGTATCCACAGAGAGTGTGCACAATCTCATGTAAGGACCAAGTGTGCACTAGAATCGGCACATCACCTAAACACACTGAAACCAGGGCATAGAAATGTTAGCTTACTTGCGTGGAGCGGCCCAGCAGGCAAGAAGAAAGCAGAAGTTGGCTCTAAGTCCTTCTCTTTTACAATGTGCTCAGACATCCCAGAACCTTGCCCTCAACCACCTCTATCTAGACTCTAGAACCCTTGAGTTATATTGGGGTTCATTTCCAGGATTCCTAGTCTCACTGTTTACAGGAGCCTCGTGCTGACTGTAGCAGGAACTCTTCTCAGGCAAGTATTTTTCCTAGTTACATCTTAGTCAGGATCAGCTGTGTTACACTGCAATAACAAAGAAACACCCCAAATCTCTGTGCCTGAAATCCACACCATCTGGCTTACCTCACACTTCCATCCCCAGCATCAGAGCACTCTTCCCAAGGTCATTCTTAGACCCCAGAAAGATGGAGTCATGGGGAGCGGTGATCTTGATTGTTGCCTATATGTGTGTGTGTGTATGTGTATATGTGTGCATGTGTATATACTTACATGTGTGCATATATGTGCATGTATGTGTTCCTGTGTGTGCATGTATATGTATGCATGTGTGTATGTGAGCATGTGTGTGTGCACATGTATGCATGCATATGTGTGTGCAAGTGTGTGCATGTATGTATGTGTTTATGTGTATATGTGTGCATGTATGAGTGCATGTGTATATACTCATGTGTGTGCATATGTCTGCATGTATGTATGTATGTGTGTGTGCATGTGTGTATGTGTGTGCATGTATATGTGTGCATGTGTATATGCACGTGTGAGTGTATGTGAGCATGTGTGTGTGTGCATGTGTGTGGACATGTGTATCCACATGTGTGCATGCACATGTGTGTGCAAGTATGTGTGTATGTATGTGTGCATGTGTGTGTGTGTGCATGTGTATTCGCCTGCCCAAGCCTAACTCACCTTCTCTCTCACCTCACATGATTTTCATATATTCATAATATCTACATACAAACGTTTGAAGCCATGTATTCATTCTACATGACTTCAATGCCCCCTCTGAAGCAAGCACTGTTCCAGGAGCTATGGATACTGAGATGAAAGGCTTGGTCTCTGCCTTTGGCAAGTTCTCAGTGTCAGTAGAAGGCAGAGGAGGACCAGACTCTGCAGGGCAATGGCAGGGGTGTGTGGGAACAGAGTAGTGATGAGCCCTGCAGGTTAGGCAGAGGTAATTAGGAAAACTCTCCAGGGAGGCAACCTGATGGAGGAAAGGTCATGGGGTAGGTAGGTGGGAGGGCTACACAACACAAGGAACAGCAACCAACAGTCTCCTCTAATACAGTCACAAAGAACTCTGTCCAGGCATCCAGGGTCTCTGCAGAAACCTCTGCAGGTCCCTAGCAGAGACCAGTGAGAAACCCTTTGCCAGACCAGGTAGCTTCTACTTCCTCTCAGCTGCAACCTAGTCCTGACGTTGTCCCCTGAAGCCAATTCCTCTTTATCCCCACAAGTCTCTTCTATAAACTCTCCTTCTGCTGCAGCCAGAAGTCACCTTGAGTCAAGTCTACCCCAAGTCTAGCAGCTAGACTCCAAGGGGGTCCATGGCTGCCTCTTACAGTGAGGTTATCCCAGAAATGTAGGGAGAGTTTGGCAATGCCTGTACCTTCTAGTCTGTGCTTTATCAAATCCCCAAGACATCAGAGGAAACTTAGAGAATGAATGCCATTGTTCCCCGAACAGGGCAAGGAAGAGATAGATTTGTGACCTGAACAGACAATACAAAGATGCAATAAGTGCCTGGCGAGTGAGCTCCACCTGGGTGTTCAGACACAATCCTGGACACCAGGGACGCGGGGGCACAGGGGAAGTGATGGGGCTCATCTTACTTCCTAGCTTCACAGAAGGCAGAGCTCACCTACCCAACCACCTCCTGTGGCTAGGGGCAGGAGCCTTGCTCAAGGTCACAGTGGAGGACCCTATCTGGGCTTGGCCTTAATCTCTACTCTACTATGGCTGAGTCTCTGTCAGTAGAAGTAGAAAATGAGCCATCCCAGGAGAGGAGCCACCTCCAAGTAGACCTCCATCATAGGGACCTGGTAAATGCAGCTGAAACCCGGAGCCCAGCTTCTTTCCCCCTGCATTTTTCAAACATTCTGCATATAACTGGCAAGTTCACTACTGGGAGGGTCAGGCAAATAGGGCCTGAGAAGTCATGAGGAGGGGGCATAGGGGCTCTAAAAAAGGGAGAGACAAAGATTCTGAAAGAGGTCCTGGCATCCCCCTCCCAAGCACCTTAGAAAATACATACCCTGGAGGCACCCCCCCCCCATCTCAACCCCGACCCTTCACTAATGCTGAGTCCACGAGACTGACTCTTTTTGTTTTAGTCTGTTTCTGGGTCCCTTCCCCTTCCTTCCTTTTCTTTTTGTTTAAAACAGGGCCTAATGTAGGCTGGGCTGGCTTTCACATCACACCATGACTGAGGATGACTCTGAACTTCTGACCATCTTGCTCCACCTCCTGGGTGCTGGGATTAGAGAAATAAACCACCATACCTATTTTGTGTGATGTTAGAACTCCACCCACAAGGACCTAGTACACACTAAGTGAGCAATCTACCAACTGAGCCTCATCTCCATCCCCACAGTGGACTGTTTCGACCCAGTTCTACCTCCAGCAAGCAATTGGGTCCGGATTCAAGACCATCACACAGAACACAGAACAGTTGTGGTTCCGCCCCACCGACGGTAGCCCTCAACCGTTCGCACAGTCCTGTTCCCCTGGAGGCCTCTGCCACTTCCACCTCCCCACTGTGGGGTGGGGGTTTCTCTTGCAGCTTCCTGTCCTGATCTCTGTCTGTCCCACTCTGTATCTGCTCAGATATTAATGAGCCTTTGGTCTGGCTCTTCTCAGTTCTCTCGAGGTCCCTGCCATGGGTCTCCAAGTGTCAATGTCTCTGTCCCTTTTTCTATCTTGTTCCCCGTCTCTATGACTCTTTCTGTGGTTCTGTCATTGGCTAGACAATGAGAAACAGCTTAACTGGGCCCAGACTTGCACTGTGAGGATGAGAAACTGGAGCCAAATTACAAAAAAAAAAAAAAAAAAAAAAAAAGAGTTCTCTTGCTTGTAAGCACACATCATTCAGCTATGGTTGAAAGCTTTCCTATTTTCTCCAAACTAGAATTCTCTCACCAGCTTGTGTTGCTGCCCAAGAGAAGACAGAGGAGCAGGATGGGAAGGCCAGCAGGAAGGCACAGGATGGTGAGCTCCAGACCAGCAGGAAAGATGACAACTCTAGATATAGCTTGCCCATCAACATGCTGTGAAACCTTCAACATATCAGCTACCATCTCTGGATCTGCTTCCTCTTCTGAGAAATGAAAATATCTTGAACACCCCTGCCTGCTTTACAAACCTCTGGATAATTTCTTATTTGAGGAGAGATATGGAGATGCTATAAGAAAATAAATAAATTATCATGCACGAATAGAGAACAGAGCAAGGGCAGTGACAATAATGGTGGTGGCAATGGTGGCTGCAAGGGTGGTGGTGGTGTTGATGAGGAGGAGGATGATTATGATGGTGGTGATGATGATGATGATGATAGTGATGATAATTGTGGTGATGATGGTGGTAGTGGTGATGGTAACAGTGGTGGTTATGGTTATGGAAATGATGACGATGATAGTGTGTTGGTGATGATGATGGTATGGTGATGGTGCAGTGGTGGCGATGTGATTAATATGATGGTAGTCGTGGTGCTGAGGGCAATGATGGTAATGATGGCGGTGATGACAGTCACCATGGTGACTGTGGTAATATGGGTGGGAGGTGGTGAGGGTAGCATTGATGTGGTGGCAATCCGGGATGTTGTCAGTGTTAGTAAATCTGTTTACAATAACACAGTGCATCCCTGGACCCAGCTCCTAGCACTGAACCACGAAATAGTGGGTTTGCTTAGGGAATAGCTGTTCCCCTACTACACACTAGGAACTTCACCTCTCTGGACCAACCCAGGCCTATTGTCTACCTCACGTCATCTGAGACCTATGAGAAAAGTTTTCCACAGAGCTTAGATGGGATGTCATCTGCTTCCTAAGCCTTGGTGCCACCCATCCAGTCCTCACCAGGCTTCAACCAGAGCAGAGATGCTGTGGACAGACAGTGAGCTTTCTGTGACAGGAAACAGATACTTCCTCTTCTCCCCACTCAACACAGAACCAACCAGGGGGATCACAAGGATAAGAAGAAGGAAGAAACAGAACATCTAGACAATCAAAAGCCAAGTTCAGAGCCTCCTGTCTGTGCCCCAGGATCAGCCATTGACCAAGGCAGATATCTATTGGATAGCCTTCTTGCAGAAGCAGGCAGATCCCGGTAGCCTTTCTACCCTGGCCTCTCCAGGGTCCTTTCCAGCCCACACCCCCCATAACTCCTCACCTGCAGTGACTGTGTTTGATAGGACTTCTGGGGGATCAATCACACCACCTCAGCAATTCCCAGCCTCTGACATTCCAATTAAACACTTCCCCTCTGACCTTGGTTGCATCATCCTGGTTTACAATAACATCATCTATCTTCTCCGAGTAGACGGACAGATAGATGGGCAGACAGACAAACAGAGATAGAGACCATGAGGCAGACAGATGGGCCAGCAACCACACAGCCCCAGAGTTCCTCTTGGCATCGTGAGGACACATTTCAATCACAGGGAACTGCAGTATGCTCAGGGAACTAGCCGTCAGCCTTCTCAGGGACAGGCATCCATCTCTGTGGAGGAGACAAACAGCCTTGGTCCCCACCAAGGGGCACCCTACATTTATCCTACAGCCCTTCCCATCAGTCACCTGTCACCACCTGCCAGAAAGTCTGGAGTCCAGGTAACAAGTGCAGGGGAGAGATACCAAGGGCATGGGCTGATGGCCCCTCGTAGGTGACCCTTGTCTGATAGGGGACATTCAGCCTTTCTAGAAGGTAATCTGAGAAAGGAGAGGGGTCTCTGCTCCAGAACTCCAAACCGTAATGGAGGCAGACACATCAGGGAGATGTCCAACTCCTAGGTACCTCTTAGAGAATCATCCTTGTCTTGTAGAGAGCCCAGACTAAAGGGCAGGCAATAGAAGTCCCTCTTCAACCACTGTTCCAAAGTACCTGCCTTGGGATGCTGCACCTGCAGGGGAGGCATGATCTCTGTCCAATCATGAGCAACCTCCCTGCTTCCACTGAGGAGAAGCAGAGCCCTCCACCCAGAGGAGCCTTTGTGATCTTTGCTTTTGAGCCAACCTGATATGAACGCAAATTCCTGTGTCCTTAAATCAGTCGCCTATCCTCTCTGAGCTTCCTTTCTTTACCTGGGGAAATAGAACCTGATAGAGGGTGGCAAGGGAAGCTGAGCAGACTAGCTGGAGCATGGGAGATCCTCTGTGGAAGATGGGTCTGGGTTAGACCAATTCACAGGAGTGGGCTGCCAGGAAAGGACTAGGTGCCTAGGAGGAACCCCACCCATTATCTGGGGGCCAAAACGGCAGGTCTGGAGACACAACAGGCCATCCATCAGCCTCCCATTTAAACATTAGACTCAATTACCCCAGGAGCAACCACAGAGTTGCCTCGTTGGCCCCCATCTCCCAAGAACTGCCTCTGAGCCGGCGCTGTTTCCTCTGCAGTTATTTTTAGTTTGTTTTCCCAGTAATGATTCTTTTGGGTGAATTTCAGGGTTGTAGCTGTGTGCTCTCTGGGAGACGGGAGCCGTATCCATACAAAAGAAGAAGGAAAAGGGAGGCTGTTATTCATAGTAATTCAACTAGATTTGTAAAGTTATTATTAAGCATTTGTCACCACAAAAGTCACTTTGATTTGGCTTTTCCTTCGAGCTGTTCTCCCAGCCCAATTTTGTTTCTTTGCCTTGCATGGGAGGCCCAGAGAGCTCAGAGGCCTGTCCAGCACACCCAAAGGAATCCTTGCAGGAGGGTAGGGTAGACCCCTTCATTCTTGTGTCTAAGTAAGCGTGATATAGAGGATGAAACTGGCCAGCTGTATAGAGCGCAAGGACCAGCCTCTACTGCAAAACATTGCATTGCTAAGCAATGGGATATCAGTAGTCCCAAGAGGCAATGCATAGCTGGGCACTGAGAGAGATAGGAAGCTGTCCAAGGTCAAAAAGGGAGAGAGCTAGGATTTGAACTCAGCCACCTGGATCCAGAGCTTGGGTTCAAATTGCACAGTGAACACTGGATGAAAACCCCTGAGCTGCCCCCAAAGAGACAGGGCTGAGGTAGAAACAGGGCATCTGTGACCACGGATAACTCCTGAGCTTAGAATATGGCTTTGTTTGACCTGAAGAAAACAGTGGAGCCTCCAAGGATCTGCAGGGTCCTTGTCGTCTGTCTGGGGACACTGAGGTTCCTGATCTTCCTCCCTCAAGCTGATTAGTTGCTACGCCAGTGGGCTCCTATGCACCTCCCTAACCTCCTCTCTCTCCTAGTGATGGAATTGTGAAGTGGGCATGAGGTGTCCCAGGGAGATTAGCCTCTCAGGCATTTACAGTCAGGCATGGTCTGAGCAGGGATAGTGAACAGATGCTTTATTTGGGCCGCTCTGCCACTTCTGGAGGTGGTAACCTGGAGTGCACTACCCTGTCCCACTGAACTCAGCCACATCTTGTTTAAGCGGACATAAAAAGTGCACAGCACTTGTTACCTAGTGAAGATACAAAAGATCGACAGTCAGAAAGTACCTGACAAGGTGCCAAATGCCAGCATCTAAACTTTCACCTCGTGTTTTTGCCATTCATGCATGCGCTCATTGGACTAGTAGATGCCTAGAATCACCCTTCTCTATATGAAACTGTACTCACTGTTGTGAGAGGTTTAAAGACGAATGAAACACAGCTTTTTGTCTTCAAGGGTTTTACAACTGAATAAAGGTAGCTGAGACAGAGGCTGGGTGAACTCTAACCGGGAGATAGGGACTAATCTATCTCGGGCACAAGAAACAGCCTTTGCAGAAAAGCCACCAGAGATGGGGAGAACAGAATAGAACCGAGCAAGGGAAGGTTGCCCTATTGGAGGTGGACTGTAAAGCCCTAAATGCAAGGCTGCAATTAATCCTGTAGACAAGAGGGAGCCACAGATGGCCATACAGCAAGAGTAGGACAAGGAATGTGAGAATTAAGATTTGAGAGGTAGGTTGGGAACCTGAAGCAAGAGTACCCATCTCAGGGGAGCAGGAAGGAGACTCTGGGTTCCACATCCAGTCTGGACCCAGCTCTTATATGAAATCAGGTGAGGTATCTGCAGCTCTGAGGCCTGTCTTCCCCTCTCAGCACACGAGTCCTCTAATGGCTGTCTAGACAGGCAGTCTATAGAGAGCTTCTTCTCCAGTCCTGCCTCTGCAGAAGCCAGGACTGAAATTGTCCTCTCAAGTAAGGAAGATTTGTCTGTGCCAACCCCAGAGCCAGGCAGTGCTGGGTGAACAGCCCTGTGAGGCACAAGAACAGCAGAGGTTATGGGGGACACTGAGGTCCCTGCTCTTTATCTCTCAGAGTTTACTGCTACTTAGCCAATGGGCTAGGACATAGATAGGGCATTTTTTCTGTTTCTCTGTTACACTTACACACACAGACACACAGACACACACACACACATGATGTTCTCAGTATGTCTCTCGCTTATATGCATTGTTCTCTCTGTGTCTCTGTCTCTCATATACACACAGTGTTCTCTCTGCATGTGTCTCCTCTCTGACCCCCTACACACACACACACACACACACACAGAACCACCACTTTGCTTTGGAATTAAATGAGGCTGTGTGGGGGTGGAAAGAAAGAGGGGAGCCCAGAGTCCAGCCTGCCTGGCCCAAATCCAAATCCTTTCTTGGCTAAGAGCCCAGGGTGGTCCCAGCTTACTGGCCATGTGTATTCAAGGGAAGAAGGGAGGGGACAGCCAGGCATGGATGGGGAATGGAAGGAATGTGTGTTGAGAGAGGAACAGAGTGATGATTCTAGGAAAATATGAGCCCAAGAGTCTTTAAACAGAACTATGATATAGATGCTATACATTGGCAGTGGATGCATATGCACATATACACACATACCATGATGGTACTGTGTAAACATCCTGATGTCTTTGCCTTTCCTTATAAAGTCTCACAAGACTGAATGTGACTTCGATTGGACAGTTCTTATGGGCACACACCTTTGCATCTGCTGCTTTCTTCAATGTCTATGTCCACTCCACCCAGGCAAGTGCCCTCGGCATGATGAAACTCTCAGTTCTCAAAACACTCTGCAACCCCCCAACCTCCTGTTTAAGAAAACTGATCTCTCTTGTGGTATCACCTCCTCCCTTTGCCAGGCCTTCCCATATCAACTCTTTCTTCCTTCCTTCCGTACAGCACTAGGTCACCTCCTCCAGGAAGCCTTCCCTCACCTGCCTGATTCCTGAGGGCCGTGGGCTTCCTTCTGCAGTGGCACCCACTGCCAAAAAACACTGCATCTGGAATGTGGTACCTCTACTGGGTGGGTCCCTTAAGGTTAGGGGCCATTTTGTGCACCAGAGCTGTGGACACATAGTGTGTTTCGGGGGGGGGAGAGTAACAGTTCAATAACCACTGACTGAGACATCAAGCACACAGCACACAGTGGGGAACAACACAGATGGTCTGTGTTCCTAGGTCTCCTCTCTGCAGGGAAAGTCAGACAGATCAATACAACCCCCAAGACACGTAGCTGCAGGAAGCAGAGGGCCTTAGGTGATACATGGCACAGGGCTGAGCCTGGACAATGACTGGGAGTGCTTTACAGAGAAAGACAGATCCAGAGTGAGCGCATGCAAAAACAGACAGACAAACGGACAAACAAACTCTTGGTATTTCAGTCTGAGGTCTGAGCTGAGCCAGGGATGCACCTGGAGCAATGAGACAGGGAGCCTCGTGCACTCTGGGAAAGAGACGATGAGCTTCTAAGGCTGCCTTATGGCTAAGGCTAGCAGTGACACTTCATGGAGGGGCAGGAGCCAGGTTCACCTTCTTGTCTGTCAAGAAAATACCTGTGGGTCTCAAGGCCCATCACGAGCTCTCTGCGTGATTTGGTTTTCTTGTCCTTAAAAATAAGAAAGAGGGCTGGGGCTCAAGTCCTGCGGTGGAGCACTGGTATAGCTTATCTAGAGTCTTAAGCTGATCACATGACACGATGTTTGCTGGGGGCTTGGGGGTGGAGTTCATCTACTAGTGATGACCAGATAGGGAGGGGAACTGAGCAGAGAGGGGCAAAATGCTCAGAGCACAGGAGGGATTCGGGGCTTAAAACAAAGTCACCAGGGCTGGTGAGATGGCTCAGCAGGTAAGAGCACCCGACTGCTCTTCCGAAGGTGATAAGTTCAAATCCCAGCAACCACATGGTGGCTCACAACCATCCGTAACGAGATCTGGCTCCCTCTTCTGGAGTGTCTGAAGACAGCTACAGGGTACTTACATATAATAAATAAAATAAATAAAAAAAAAAAAAGAAAGAAAACAAAGTCACCAGATGAATGATGAGACCCACTAGCGCCCAGTGTTCTGGTTCCCCTCGCTTGCTCCTGCAAGGCTGCTGCTCTGACATCATTATTCTGAGCATTCCTCTCCCTCTCCGGAACACCCCAGTGTGAATGGTGAGTTACATATGCTGTTAGGAGCTAAATTGTGAACTCTTAAAATTGACACATTGAAGTTTTGCCTCTAAGTAACAGAATGCAGCTGTATTTGGAGACAAGGCCTTTGAACAGGTGATTAAATTGAAATGGGGCCTCTGGCGTGGGGCTCACATCCAAAGGACTATTGTCCTTATTAAAAGAAAAGAAAAGAAACCCAGGATTCATGAGTACTGAGAAGTGGCCATATGACCACACAGAAGACATCCATCTGCCCTCCAAAGACGCAACCCTGCCAACACCTTCATATTGGACTTACAGCCTTCAGCAAGAGGAGAAGTAAATGTGTTAATTCACCCAGCCGGTGACATTTTATTACAGAAGTTGGAGGGAACTAGGCAGAACTTGCCTTACAGAACTGGAAACAGGTCTCTCTGCCTTTAGCTGCTGATGTCCTCAGGAACAGAGATTAGTGATGACTGTGGAATTGTAGCTAGGATCCCATCAGGCAGTGGGAGGTGAGGAGCCTACAAGCCAGAGGTAGGATGATGGTAATGATAACCCTATGCACAAGTAACCTTGGGATAGACTCCACACCGAATGCACAGAATTGTGAGTCAGTGCTGAGGTGGTATGAGGGGACAACAGGCTGAGTTGCTGTGGACAACACAGGGCTACAGGAAACAGTGGTCCCCTTGTTCCCAGACATCTCGCACTGGATCCTTTGCTCCAATGGCTTCTCTAAACTGAAAGTTCTGTGTATGCCTAGAACCCTCCTGGCCATAAACACAACCAAGGATAAACATAGGCCGGCTGCCTGTGGAGCCCAGTGGGGTACAATGGTCAGGTGGCTATTTACCTGACCTCTGGATCACACATTTGGTTTGGTGCTGCTGGTTTCTAGCCAAGTGATCCCAGTCAGGAAACATCTTGTTTCTGAGCCTCCATTGGAAATGGCAACAGTATCTATTTAACAGGGGCGAGGCAAGCACCCACCGGAATGCATGCAGAATCCCAAACAGTGGCCAGCACTTCAGAGACCCTCCTGATGCTAGTGCTCAGTGCCGCTTCGTCCCTGAGGGTTTGGAGGTTCTCTAACTTCTACCATCTGGGTGCTTGTCTTGCCCAGCCTATTCATTCCAATCCTGAGCACAACACTCAATAAAAAGGATTTGTTCCTGCCTAGGGAGATGGCTCGGTGGCTCAAGTGTTGGGCAAACATGAGGACCTGAATTCAGATCCCCATGTAAAAATCTGAAAGTAGCAATGCATATCTATAACCTGAGCAGGATGGAGGCAAGTGGATCCCAGCTGGTCTAGCTGAAACAGTAAGTTCCAGGTTCAGTGAGAGACGCTGTCTCCAAAACTAAAAAACAAAACGAAACAAAGCTGGATAGCTAAAGCTGCTTACACACACACACACACACACACACACACACACACACACACACACACAGAGGGGGGAGGGAGGGAGAGGGAGAGAGAGCGAGAGCGAGCGAGCAAGAAGTGGGGGGTGGGGGTAAATGCAGCCTAAACACATACATATACCACATACTCACAAAGTCAAAGTGGTTAATAAAATGGCAGCGTTAACATGGTGTGGTGTTTGCAATGATAACAAGAGTGAGGGCTAACTTAGGGAATCTGATGAGAAGCCCCAGGAGGTCCCAGTAATGTCTCCCCTTGGCCTGTCTCCTCCTAATGGTGGGCAATCTAAAAGCCAGGACACGCTCACAGGGACTGGTCAGACGGGGAGGAAGCAGAACTGGCTCTGGACTGGGTCTTGATGAGCACCTGTGCAGGGTGCTGGGGCAGAGCCCCACTCACTCCCCTCCCCCTACTCCTTCTCGGTTCCAGGCATCACAAAGAAGCTGGCAAAGGAGATGGTCCCAGCCATTGCCAAAACTCCATCCAGAAAGACACTCACAAAGGAAAAACAGGAAGAAGACTGCCATGCATGCCAGCCCTCCCTCTGCCCATTCCTCCAACCTAGGCCCCATTTGACCTCTGCTATCTAGGTCCCCAGGGGCATGGCTCACGAGAACTCCAAGACCAAGACTTCATGGTGAGACCACAGGCAGCTTATCACATGGCCTGGAAGACTGAGAAAGGCACCATCCCATCTCCTGACATCCTAGTTGTCAGGCTAGGGACAACTAGATAAGAACATTTTATACCAGTATCTTCTTTCTTGAATTCCAGAATGCCGCTGACAAAAGTGAGGAGCCCCCCCCCCCCCCGTCCCCCGGCACAGTAGAACTGAGACTCCCTTGGTATTGTACTTTCCAGATGGATCATTCCTCTGAAGTGGATGAGAGGAGTACTTGGAACCCAGGAACCCACTGGGTGATCAGGTATGCTGATATGGCCAGTCTTCATTGTCAGTGAAGAGCATATCACCTTAGGAGGTATGGAAAGAATAGGGCTGGAGACCAGACCACCACTCTGTGAGGATGGCAGGATCATGGGCTAGCAAGAGGTCAGCAAAGTGCTTACAGCACAAGCATGAGGGCCTGAGTTCACATCAATGTCAAACATGTAAGAGTCGGGCATAGTGAAGTGTGTCTATAACTCCCAGGGTGAAGAGGCAGAGACGTCTAGCCCAAGCAATGAGTTCTGTGTTCAGTGAGAGATGATGGCGATGATGATGATGATGGAGGTGAAGAAGATGATGTAGAGATTGAGGAAGACAGTTCACTTTGACCTCTAGCTTCCACAGGCTCATGCATACCCCATAAACACACACACACACACACACACACACACACACACACACAAAGATGGCAGTACCTTCAGGTGTCCCCACTGTCTAATTCACACGCTTAGCATCCACCCTTCCCTTCCAGAACAGAAGATCCATGGGAAGACGGGCTAATTCTCCCTTGGCACCTGTGGCGTTGGAGACATCCACGGTACTGTTGTGAAAGTTGGGGTGCAAGGAGGGGAAACAGAGTTGGTTTCTTCAGAACTCCACGATGCCCAGCCCACCAGCACCCTACCCAACACAGTGTGCTACTTCCAGCCAGGGCCAGGAGGGTAGGGTGGGCCCGCACCAGCGCTGGCTCTTGACTCAGCTACAGAAGCTATGGAGAAGGGCAGCCTGGGCAGCATCTTAGGAAGCAGCTTTGTCTCCTTCATCCAGCCATCCCTAAGTTCTGGGTCACCAGTGGGCTGGTGATCAGGGCCAGAAGGATTCGCTTGTGTTTAGTGGGTCCTGTACTCTTTGCCTGAACATCACAGATGGGGGGGGGGGTGAGGAGTGGAGGAGAGAGAGCTGGTAGCTGGTTTGCCTCTCCTTGGGATGGTTAATAAGCCCTTAGGTGACATTAATTGCCACCAGGCATTAAAGACCTAATGAGAATCATCTTCTTTGACTACTAAAGCATAGTCTGTCCCTGGGGCTTCCAATAGACTGTTAGCTCTCCCCACTAAACCTCTGAGCTAAGGGGGGGAGGAGCAAGAACAGCTAGGCAGGTTCCAATACGAAACCTAAGCAGGGATAGTCAGCAGCTGGGGTAGAGGGGAGGAAGGTTCCCATCGTCATCCAAACCCATTTCCCCCAAAAAGGACACTCACAGGATCAGGAGGGCTAGAAAGGACCCGAGTATGGCAGATAAAAGTGTAGCTGGAGAGTCCCACCAGCCATTGCGCTGATCTGTCTAGCCCATACTCCATCTGGTATAGACGGGTGACTCTCAAGTTCCATTCTCTTCTCTATGGGCTATGCCCATGGGACAAGAGACTGCCCCTCCAAAGTATGGCCGATTGAGATCAGACCTCTCAGGATTCCCTCGTGACATCCAATAATGCTGTCAGATCATTGCCATTGATCTCATGCCTGATTGGCGGTTGACTGTTGGGTCTGATTTGGGTTGCGTTCTAATGGAAAAGGCGATGGTGAGAGTGAATGTCTGCCTCACAAGCCCCTCTCTTCAGCTGATGGCTGAGTGAGAGTACAGAGGGGCAGTTTCTCGCACCCACCCACCCCCTACTCCGCGCCTTTCAGAGGCTTGCAAAACAACAGAGGTTTCAGACACCTTTCGGAGGTTTGCAAAAACAACCTGTAGGCAGAGGGAAGTCTCTCCTCGACCTCCCGCGGCGCCCCTTGCCTCCTGCCTGAAGAGCTCCAACCAGAGGAGCTGGGCGCGGCAGCTTGTCTGATTCCCACCGGGTGCCCTGCAGACCCAGGCGGACTCAGAGGCTGTGGGAGGCTGCCCCCTACCCGCGCCTCGGGTAGAACCACTGAAAACATCTCCGGCACCCGGCGGGGAGCTGGCATCCTTTGAAAAGGGACCTAGGCCGGCGTCGGCTGTGGCGTCTACCCAGGAGAACCGCAGTCGCAGTAGCCTACCGGCCCCACTCGGATAGCACCAACCTTAATCTCAGAAGGGGAAAAAAAATTAAATGTAAAGCGGAGTAGAACTGAACGGCGAAGCCAGCCCTGGGCCGACTCTCATTAAGGAGCCGCGCGCGCCCCCAGGCTGGGAATGCGGAATGGACACGTGGACAGACAGGGGAGCCGGGGGAGGGGGAAGTCTCCGTGGCGCGCGAGCCGTGGGCCGCGCGCTCCGGGGCCACGTGATCACGGGGAATCTGGGAGGGGAGGGAGGGAGAGAGGAGAAGGGAGCGAGCGCGCCAAGCTGGGCGCCCGCCCGCTACGGTCCTGGTGGGCGCTGGATGCCGGACCGAGGAGGAGGGCGACGAGCATCAGTGTATGTGTGTCTCTTTCTCCAACCATTTACGGAGGAGCGCCGTGGAGGTGGCAGCGACTGCTTCGGTCAACTGTGGCTCCCCCGCCTCTTTTTTTTTTCCTCTCTCTTTCTCTGCTCCTTGATTTTTCTTCTTCCCCCACTCCACGTCCAAGGAGAGCTGGACCCCTATCGGCATCTCTATCTTCTTCTCTAGGCCTCCTAGTACCCGCTGCTGCCTCTCTGGCCAGGGGCTGCGCAGGTGCGGTTGCCTTAGCCCACTGGTCGCGCTCCCGCTTCTTGCCACCCGTAGCTGGGACTGGAGCGGCGATCTACTCTCCCAGACTGACTCCGAAAGAGCGACAGCCTATGCCCTGCCGCACCGAGACAACGGGCGAGCGGGTGTCCAGGGGCAAGGTGGGGATGATGGGGAGGACGAGGGATCGGAGACTGTGAAGCTCGGAAAAGTTCAAGGTTTGTGTAGGTTCCCCCAGGGAAGGCGAGGAGAGGTGTGAGGCGGGGCAAGCTACCCCTGTGCTGAGACAGCGACACCCTACCGGAGAGGAAAGAAAAGGGTAGCCCGGTGCTACCGAGGGCTGACCACCCCATCTCTCATCCTACAACGCTTACGGGCTGGATACTGAAGGAGACGCTCTGGGAAGAAACGTCTCGAGCTGGGGCGCCTTAGCTGTCCCTTCCGCTCCTTCGCTTCTCCTAGCTCCATCTCCATGGGGCAGCGAGTGCCTAGAGCTCCACCCTTGCTCCAGCCACCGAACCCCAGCCCGGCCAGGCGGCGCCGAGACTGCCTGTGCTAGCGCAGACCGGGGTCGACACTGGAGTCCAAGACCGAGCACTGCGAAGGGACAAACATCTGGTCACCCACCTCAGACGTTTTGTCTGGGCGTCGCCTAGGGTGGTGGCGACCCGCGTCGCCTGTCTCATCCCTGCAAGGAAACTTTTCCTTCCCCGGATGGATTAAAGTTGACTGGATTTTTCTCTCTCTTTGCGAGAAAGAAATCATCCGTTTCCTCCCGACCTGGGATTTTCCCGACTGCTGCAGGGCGCTTGGAAGAGGAAGAAAGCCGCGCTGTGCATGTGGGGTTACCACCGAAACCGAGGCGATTCGAGCTCGCGTTGGGGATCTTTACCTTCGAGCGAGTACGGATCTGAGCGGCGCGGCGAGGCCAGGGGCTTCAGCACGCGGCCCTCGGCAGCCGCCGGGACGCTGGTGGCTACCGGGCCCTGGGACGGCACGTGCGGCTCCCCCCTCTCCTCGCAGATCCTGCAGGGGGCACCAGCCCGGTGAGGTGGAGACTCCTCCCGCCCCGAGCTGCGCCCCCGCCGGCTCCGAGGGTGTTGCCGGTGGTGCCCGGGACGCCCCTCCCCTCAAAGTGTCCCCGAATTGCGCTTTCTGGCCCCCGAACCCTCAACAGCCATAGCTGGGCACCAGTGAGTTGGAGGCGACCGACCCCAGCCTGAGACCAATTCGCCGTGGATCTCTGCACCCTCGGACCCCTCCTGCCCCCGCCTCGGCCATGGCCCCAGGGATGTCGGGCCGCCGCGGCGCCGCCCTACTCTGCCTCTCTGTGATGCTCGCCCACGGTAAGTGTCGCGGCGCAGACTCGGGGTGAAGATGCGGCGGGCGCCCCTGGAGGGGGCGCAGAAAGAACCGAAGGAAGGAGCACCTCATCCCAATGTTCCCCTGGACTCTCCGTCGTCGCTACCAGCACGGTCCCCGGCTGCAGCGGGAACCTGCTGAGGGGACCGAGGTCGGTCCAGGGGAGATTGGGGATATGTGTGTGTGTGGGGGGGGATAAGATCCCGCGGTTTCAGAGTTAGAATTCAGGGAAGAACCCGAGACCCTGGGGGCGTGTCAGCTCACGGATATCTAGAGGGGTGCGAGAGATCAGCTAGGTCGAGTCTCGGGTACCCGGCCGCAGCTCCCCATGCTGCGCGAGGGGCTGGGGACCACTGGGACCCGCTAAATCGCGGCTTCCGGGCCCCGGCGCGCAGGCGGGTGCGGGCCGTGCTGCCGGCTGCCTGGCTTCCTGCGGCGGGCCTCGGACAGGGACGCACACAGTCGGGGCCCGGGAGGCTTGTGAGCAGCATCTCAATGGCCGGCCGGCTCGCAGAGCAAGTCGGGCGGGGGTCTGGGCAGCGGGCGCGGGCCGGGAGACTGGCGGCGCGCGAAGGCAGCGGGGCCGCGCTCCAGCGTTCTGCAATCTGTTGCGTCTGCTCCCCAGGCTCGCCCTGGGCTCTGCCGGAAAGGGGTGACGGAGGGAGGAACCGGGGGTGGTGCGCCCCAGCACTGAGATGGGGGATATGAAGATTGGAGGCAGGGGGGAGCAGGACAGCCTCCCCCACCCAGAGTGGGAACTCAAGATGAGCCAGGAGGGCACTGCGGCGGGCTTCCGCAAGCTGGAGATGCTCCAGGAGGAGAGGGGCGCAAACCTAGAGAAAGGGAGCTGTGAAAGCAAGGGAACAGGGGCGGCGGGGAAGTGGCCCTCTGCTGCGCCCAAGTGAAACCAGCCGACCTGGGACATTTCCCCAGCCAGCAAAGGACTTGCTAGGGTTAGAGGACTCTGATGCCCCACTCCCGAGGGGTGAGCCAAGGACAGAACTGGAGAAGGCCTTAGTGGAGCGAGCCATCTGGAGGTTTGAGAGAACCCTCCGTTTGTACTGGTCAGCTTTTGCCCGAATCTGTGCAGTTCCTGGCAGCCTGATTTGAGTGTGCTGTGAACCTACCCAAGGTCTCTTAATTAGAGATTTTGCTCCACAACGCCGCCCCCCCACCCGCGCGCGCGCACCCCTCGCCCCTGAGTAGGGTGTATTTTCAAGGTTGAAAGAGTAAAGAGAAAGTGGTCTCAAGGAATCATAGGGTCCAAGAGCTAGGAGGGAGAAGGGAAGAAGCTGAAGCTTCTCTGGGTGTCTGGGTTTCTCCTCCTGTGGAGTAAGCTGTTTTGCCTTTGGTTGGATTCCCTGAGGACTGCTTTTTTCTTGATTCTTCTCTGGAGCAATGAGCAGGCATTGACCGGCAGGAATAAGGTATGGAGTGGTAGCTAGGGATGCAGCCAGAGAGAAATCTTCATCCCGAAGGGTGTTTGACAGTGGGTAAGGGTAAGACAGCTGTGTGGGGCTGGTTGGTGTCCCGAAGCTCAGCCTAACAGGCTTCTTGTCTAAGCATGGCTCTTAGCCCTGCTGGTCAGTTTTGGCCCTCGGGTAGCTCAGTTGCTGTCCCTAGGTCCCAGCTACACATTAGCATACTCTCAGGCCTAGCCACAGAGATCTGTTCTCCTTCCTGGCCTGCCAGAGCTGTCTGTCTGCTCCCTAAGGCCTTGCCCTAGGCAGGCCTTCTGGAGTGTCTTGCCGGCTGTGAGCCTTTTATCCTAGGGCTCCCAGCTGTCTCTGGGCCTAGGGTGTCCGGGAACTCTGACCAGAGACAGTCATCCATAACGTGTCCACACACAGTGCTAGCATACTCAGGACTGAGGGACTGACTTGTGGAAGGAAGGATAGTGGAGGCAGTACCCCTTTGTCCCCACTCCTAGCTCCCTTTCAAGTCCTCCTCTGAGATCTAAAGTCCCTTTGTCAAGCCATAGCCTCAGTGCTACTCTCATCCCACAACGAGCAAGAGCAAAACGAGAGAAATACATCTTGTAAAAACAAATCAAACCTGAGCCTCAGGCCCTCATTCTGCAGGACCGGCTGCCTAACGCTCCTCCTGCCAACCTCTCCCAGTTAGAGGAAGGTACGTGGACATACTGTCACTCATGCCAACTCTGAATAGGTTTTGTAGGCTGTTATAAGATCCAGGGGCTGGGAGCAGGGGCTGCAATTTATAATGCCTGGCAGGCCACCGAGGCCGCAGGCTTCTGACCACACAGCCAGACAGGAGGCCAAGCAGCCTGGGCTGCTGCTTGACAGTGGCGCCATTGGGCCGGATGACCTTGGGTTGCCTTCTTAGCATGACATCCCCATGTCCCCTCCCCCTAACCACAGCATGTGGTCTCTGATGCACCACTTCCCCTCATGGTCTGCCAGACTGTTGGGCAGAACTCTTGTATGACCAGAGAGAGCCCCACACCCCTTGTGAGCCCAGCTCGGGGTGGGCAGAGTGAGGTGTCTAGTTATCTCCTGCCCTGTTCCCAGTCTTAAGGCTACCTCTGAAGAAGAGCTAAGAAGATTGTTTTCTTGTATCTGTTTTTGGAGAGATGAGCTTTTATCTTTAGTTTGAGGAGTCTGGGGGATCAGGGCAGTAGCTGTACCTGCTGGAGATAGGAGTGTCTGTTCTCTTACTCAGCAGCTTTACTGGCTTCCTATGGGACCAAAAACTCACTCTCTGCCCTGTCATCATGGTCCTGCTTGATCCTGGTCCCAGGTACATCTTCCCCAAAGTGCTCCCAACCTCTCTCCTTCTTCAATGTGCCTCATGAACACCCCTGTCTGACTTACGAATCATCTGTAGGCAGCACCTTGACTCAGGAAACCCTTATCCAGCCTTTAAAGCTGAGCCACATGGCAGGTCCCCCAAGGGACACTCCGAGGCCACCCCAGCATCTCAAGGTCCTTTCCCTTGCTCTTCCAGCTGGTTGCCTTTTGGGTCCAGTTCACAGCCGGCATCCGCATGCATTAAACCCCCCTCCCCAATCCCAAGGCTTTCACACACTCCCCCGTGGTAGTCTCATCTCCAGTGGTGCATACACAGCTCAGAAGAAATGCATGGGTGTGAAGCAAGAGAGGGTAGGGAAAGAGAAGAGTCAGCTTTTAGAAGAGAGCAAGGTGGGAACAGGCCCAGGCTATACTCCTTGAGTGATTCCCTCAGGCTGCACATTCCAGGTGACACATTGAGTCATGGTCTTAGGAGGCCACAGGCTGACACCCACAAAGGCTTTTTTTCCTGTATCTGCCAACCTTACGGCATCTCTCAGAAGGATTGGGTAAGCAGCAGGCCAAGGAGAGAGAGGCCTGTGTTGGCTGTGGAGCTCAGCTCTGTTAATGAGTGAGGCCAGTAGGTGGGGATGTGTTCTAAACTTGGTGGCAGAAAATGAGCTTTACTGGAATGCTTTCTGAGGATGTCTGGGTGCTGGGCTCCAGCTTCACGAGGCTCTGTGGAAGGCCAGGACAGAGACTGAGCCTTGGAAAGGCATCCATGAGCTTGGGTGGACAGGATGCTATAGAAGCACTGCCTCCCACCCCAAAGATGTGGTCTATATCCCTGGGCAGGGTCTGACATTGTCAGCATTCAGCACTGAAAGAGGGAGGCCCCAGGACAGCCGAATCCAGCCCTAGAGTATGTATGAATGAGGACAGTAGACATGCAGGAAAGAGCCTGGAGCCTGGAACTCATGTAGCAAGTTAACGCTGGGAAAATAACTGTCCCTGAAGCCTAAATGGGCTTCCAGGTTTATCCCAGTGTCCCCAGAGGTGTTTTCTACTTCTGCCATTCCAAGAGATTCTGCCAGTCCCAAGCTAGCCCCTCCCCCCATGACCAGCCATCCTAATGCTCCATCCTTATTAGCCTTCCCTGATACCCCCGGTGACAAAGGACAGCAGCACAGGAGGACAGCAGGTAGAACTTGAGGGCTGAGTTTCACTCCCTGCTGGACTTCCCAGCCCAGCCAGAGCCCAGACAAAGACCCCACCTTGCCCCTCTTTTCAAGGCGCTTTGTAGCAGATCTGTTGATACAGACTCATCCATGATCACTCTAGCTTCTGAAGGGCTGAGACAGGAGGAACCCAAAACCAAGATGTTTGGCTGCAGATCCAAGTTCAAGGCCAGCCTGAACAACTTGGTGAGACACACACACACACACACCCCACGCCGTCTCATAAAATGAAAAAGAAACCTAGGTCATAGCCCAGTGGCGTCATGATTGACTGCCCTGTGCAAGGGCAAAAGTTTGAGACACACATAACCCTCCTGCCGCCCTATACCACAAAGGCAGTTTTGTAAGGCAGTGTGACTAAGAGTTTGCAGACTACAGGGCATCCAGTGTGCCTCAGTTCAGGGAACCCACTTCCTCCTGAGCCTGTTCTCCTCCTCCACTGAGAGACCATCCTTAACCTCAAAGATTCTCTGCTCCCTTCCACTCCTCCGCCTGCACCGACTGCTGACACAAGGCTCCAATTGCCCTCCTCACCCCTCTGTCCCATCCCCAGCCGTCCTCCCTTCTTCCCTGCTTGAACTCGACACGGAATTTTAATAAGAAATTAATGAGCCGGTTGTGTGCGTGTGTGTGTTTTAAAGAAAATAAATGTCTTTTTTCCTTCTCTGCCCTTTTAGCTGCAAAGCAAAGTGGGTACGTCTTGCCATCAATTCAGGCGGGCTGTGTTCTGCCTCGCCATCCCCATGGTTGGGCCCCGCATCCGGCAAAGACATGCCAGTGCTCAGGCAGCCAAATGCTGCCAGTGGAGAATGACAAGGACTTTAGAGAGGGGGGTAGGTGAGCCCAGAGGCAAGCCAACTTCAGGGTAGTCCAGCACCCATGGCCTTGGAGGCCAGAAGTCCCCGCTGTGTCTTGCTCTTTTCCTCCCTCGTCATCTCTCATCAAGAGTGTACACATGCACACACACACACACACACACACACACACACACACACACACGAGGGGAAGGGGGAGACTAGGCCCTTTGGCTCTCAGCACCCAGCAGGATGAGTGGAAAGTGGAAGCAATTACCTAGATAATTCAATGCTTGTTGCACGAATGAATGGATGCAAAAATGAATAATTTGCTGCAAAAAAAAGAAGACGAAGAAGAAACAAGAGTAGTAAAGATAATTGAAGAAAACCTTGGTTTTCTTTCTTTCATTCTTTCTTTTAACAAAATTATCTAGGTAATTATCTGCTTTTAGAAAGCACCCCTTTTATCAAACCTGAGTCCTTCTTTTTGCATTCTCCTCCCCCCCAAACTTTTGGTCCATGGGACTAGGCAAGTAGTTTGCCAAACTCTTCACTCAAATGGCTTTTCCAGTTCCGTTCAAATAGCTGGGAAGTGACGGACTTGCTCATAGAGCCTGCCAGCCCTTCCCTGTCTCCCTGGCCCCATCATTGGGCCTCAGGAAGTGACATGCCCAGGGTCCTCAGGACGGATGGCTATCTCTCACAATGGT
Source organism: Mus minutoides (assembly GCA_902729485.2). Lineage (NCBI taxonomy): Eukaryota > Metazoa > Chordata > Mammalia > Rodentia > Muridae > Mus > Mus minutoides. The sequence goes on along the minus strand of CACVCL010028824.1, from coordinate 10,592 downwards.
CAGATACTCAGAAACGTCTCCATCACCTATCCCAAGCAGGAATGCCGTGGCTTACTAAAGAGCAGAGGCAGAGACTCTCCTTCCTACCTATCCACACTATGATCAGTGATCCCACTGTGTCCCCAGGTGGACATTGTGTGAAGCTGCTTCCCAGAGAGCAGTGCTGGCCATGTCTACAGCCAGGCTTTCCAACTCTGTATCTGGATCTCTCTTGACATCAGGAACAACACTGGCATGGGCAGAGAGATGCAGGAGCTGGTGAACCCCTAGGCTGCTTGAACTCCCTTCTCACCCTTGATCTCTTAGGTGTGTCCAGACTCTTAATGACTTACATTCTCTCTCATGTCATTTCCTAGACTAGAGCACTCTTCTACCTTCTCCCCAGCCTAGTCTCCAAGAGAGAGCACACCCACTCCTTCCATCCAGAAAGCCACTGTCTTAGGGATTCTGTTGCCGTGGTGAAAAAAACACCATGACCAAAAAGCAAGTCGCAGAGGAAAGGCTTTGGCTTACACTTCCATATTGCTGTTGTTATTGAAGAAAGTCAGCACAGGAATCTAACAGGGCAGGGACCTGGAAGTAGGAGCTGGTACAGAGACCATAGAGGAATGCTGCTTACTGGCTTGCTCAGCCTGCTTTCTTACAGAACCCAGGTCCACGAACCCAGGAGTGGCTCCACCCACAGTGGGCTGAGACTTCTCATATGAATCACTAAGAAAATAACCCCACCAGACTTTGTCTGTGAAAGCATTTTCTCAATGGAGGCTCCTTCCTCTCTGATGACTCTAGCTTGTGTCAAGTTGACAGGACAGCCACCCTGATTCTCAGATAACAGAGGACACTAACATTGCCATACATACTGATTTGCCCTCATTGAAATGGTACAGTGCCTGGCTTCCCTCCTGGTCATGATCATAAATGTCTCTGTATGTCATATGATCCTTTCTCTGCCATTACCATCCTGTGTCCCAAGGAACACCCTGGTGCACAATGAGTGAGTGATGATTGTCTATCAGCTGGTCTCAACCTTCCTAATGCTGTGACCCTTTGACCCTCAACTATAACGTATTTTCCTTACTACGTCATAGTGTCATCTTGCTACTGTTAGGAATCATAATGTAAATATCGGCGTTTTCCGATGGTCTTAGGCTACCACTATGAAAGGGTCATTTGACCCCCTCCAGGGGATCACAACCCACAAGTTGAGAACCTTTTATCTGAATGAACCAGTGCACAAAGCTTTGCATATATCCACACATACACAGACAAAGTCCTCAGCACTCGGAAAATACTCAGTGGGTGCTTCATGCATGCGGCCAGGCAGTCTTCTAGTGCAACTCCTCAAGCTGCTGGCGAGCTGTCCTTGGGCTCAAGCAGGGAGGCAATAGTCAGCAGTGTACACGGTCCTTGGGTATGCTATGCTTGGTAGAGACAAAATGGCCAGTAAGGAGAGTAGGGAGTTCCAGAGGTGTTGAGCGGTTTGTCATACAAAGTGTGATTCCCTCTGAATGGGGCATCGTTAAGTATATGTCAAGGTGGAGGAGACAAAGGGTCACCATTGGCATCTACAAGCCTCCACCCTCCCTCCACTGAGGAAGCATGGTGAAGAGCCCTGGATAATAGCATGGCCACTTGAGAAGGTGAGAGGCCAGCAAGACTGGGATCTGAGAGAACAAGAGAGATCAAAAGAGGGCGGGGGGGGGGGGGGGGAAAAGGGGGGGGGGGGGGGGGGGGGAGAAAGGGAAGGAGGGAGGGAGGGGAGGAAGGAGGGGGACCACCTGACAACCCCAGAGGTCTTAAATGCCAGTGTCCTCACCTCACAGGACCCCAGGTGCCATACTGCTTCTCTTTCTCACAGTCTCATCTTTTGGCTAATTATGTAACTTTGCAAAAATCCTGCTGCCTGAGACCTGGCCATGACATGCACTCACTTGGTCTGATTTTACACAATTTTGTTTGGGGCATGATGATCAAGACACGGCGGCTCTGCCAGCATTCAGGGACCACAGAGCCTGTTATGTGTCAGTCCCTGAGCAACCTGCACCCTAATCTGTCCCGGGTCACATGCTCTGGTACCCCTCAGCTTGCCTCGACACTGACCTGCAAGTGTCTAGGTATTATTGGCTTAGCTTTCTGCAACCAGACACTAGCCATTGATAGTCTCTGGAGTCCACAAGGGGGGGGGGGTCCATCTGTCTCCTGCCTTGTTCTTTCTCCGGTACCGTAGATGTTTGGGGCCTTTGTCTAATAGGAAGAAACTCTTCAGTTGGAAATAGGAAAAATGGCCATTTTCTCTGCTGCCAACACAGCAGAAAAATGATCTCAATTTTCTGTGGCTGTTCTGGGAGGGAAACGCTGCCGGAAGCCAGCCCATGAGTGAGGTTGGGTAGTGATGGGCTTAGCCCCCCCCACCATGGGGCACGAACAGCCCTTCCAGGGATATTCTCCCCAACCTTGTTCCCTGCTGGCCACACACCTGTGTTGGGCAGCCACTGCTCTGTGTGCTGAGCACTAATTGTGCCCTCCAGTTGGTGTTGGGTACTAACCTGTCCCCTGGTGCCAGTTCAGTACCCTGTTCTGTTTCCACCTGGCTGTGACATCCATAGCTTTCCTCCTCCATCCTCTCCCTGCACACAGCAATAAACTGCCTGACTCCATGGCCCCTTGTGTGATTTGTGCCCAAGTTACTCAGCCACTCTGTGCTTAAGCTCCTCACCTGCGAACAATGATGATCAGCCCCGCTGCCGGGACTCCACCTGTGGGCTTTGCTGTGACAATTCAGTGAGTTACTACATGCCAAATGTTTCAAACTGAACCCAGCCCAGCGCACAGCAGACTCGTAAACATGACGGTTGTCAATATTATCATTACTAATGTTATTAGTATATGCTAGGCACCATATTGAGTGTGAAGATGAGACGACTTGCCTCTGCTAATCTGTTCTTAAATAGGTTTGAAATGTGATGTCCTAGAGAGAAGAGTATGGTCTGCAGAGATGGTGACCAAACAATTGGAGCAACTGTGGAAGGGACTGAGAATGTATGCAGGAAGGGAGGGAGGACTGTGTGACTTGAGAGATTGGGGGGGGGGGCGTCTGAGAGATCTGGGAAGAGGTGTCTCAGGAGCCCCTGTTCAAGTTCCAGAATGCTGTTCTGGAAGTGAGGCAGTCAGTGTCTTCTTCTCCAGGGAAGACAAAAAATGGGGGGCAAGATGGCTGCTTTCCTAGTGCTCAGAGCCTAAGGGTGAGATGAACCGGCAGAACGAGGTTGCTTGCTGGGGTGCAGTATGGGATGATAAATGCCAGGTATGTGAGTAGCTATTCATTACCAAGATCTTTTGTCTAGAGACCTCTCAAAATGGTGACACCCCCCCCACACACACTATGTTCCACGAAGTTCTCAGAAGCCATTGAGAGTTGTGAAGAGAGAAGGTACCACAGAAACTGCGTTCTTAACAATGACCAGGTCAGGGAACGAGTTGTCGATCGGTCCAGAGTGTGGAGGGGAGTTGTAGCACTGCCATCTGCAATTGTGGGTCTTGGCATGGAAATGGTCCATTAGCTATCATCTCAGAGGCCATGGTGGATGGTGAAAAGCCACTTTGAGGGCCAGATTTGAGGATGAGTGCTGTCTCCGTGGGGAGCCGGGAGCTGGCACTGCAAGACTCTGTCTACAGTGATGGTCTGCAGATGCGCAAATGGAAGGGGCGGAGCCTGTGGCCCAAGGCTCAGGACATGGAACTGTCAAGACCCAGCGTTCCTGGAGGTACTGTCTTTACAGTCTCCTGGACAACAAACACATCAGAGTCCAAGCCCAGAGACCCCAATTGGCCTCTCACTGTGCGATGGAGGCCCAGACAGTCTCACTTCACATCCCACCCATCAGTCAAAGGCAGAGACAGGGGCTTCTGCCAGCCTGTGGCCTGCAGGGAGACCTCAGGAGCCAGGCACACGGGGGAAAATGTTGGGAGGACTCCACAGTACCCAGCAGGTTCCAACCCTTCTCAACACAGTGCAGCCAAGTGGCCTGAGAGCCACAGCAGGCACCTGCCACAGGGATTAGTAAACATAGGTTTCTTTCTTTCCTGCCCAGAGTCGTGGACAAGCCAAAGCCTTCCAGGAAGCGTGTCCAGGATGTGCCAAAAGACTTCCCAGAGAGAGGGTTTCTGGTGATTGGGTTTTCTGTTTTGTTAGTCTTTTTTTTTTTAAAAGCTTTAATGACTCCTAGCAACACACGGTTGGGTTTCAGGACCACAGAAGCCATCTCAGTCCTTCCGTCCTTCTCACCCTCTCTCCTCCCCAAATCTCTGCAGCAGACCAGACAGACCAGGTCCCCCTGCCTCCAACACTACTGTAGCACAAGTATAGCCCTTGCCTGGAGGGGGTGTGGTCTCTTGAGATTCACACCCATATCAGGCAATTTGCAAGGTAAACAAGGGTTACTTACCTCTACCCCTTAGCCAGTGCCTAGGTTGTGGATAGTTTCTGACTCGGGACCCTGGTTGCCTTGATCCTGTAGCCTGAAAGCTCACAGAGGGACAGCATGAAAGGAGTCCCTGAGGAATCCCCCTCCTCTCCCTGAGGAAACTCATTATATGTGCATCAATACACATCTACAATGGAAAGAAAACCTCTTCTGTCCTAAAGGGTCCTCGAAGGTGGGTAGTTAGAGCAGCATGCCCTGTGTGGCACCTTATGACAAAATCATAGAGCCACTGTTTTTAGTGACGTGTCATTGGCACCAAGGAACCTTCAGGAGTCACTTCATGCAGGCCTGTCCCAGCGGCCCTCACACCCACTCCTGTCCCCACCACATGCATTCTTCTTCCTCGGTAATTTTCTTTCGTCCCCTGTCCTCTAGTGAAGGCACTGGATGAATAAACATACCTTCCCAGGGCTTGGAGGTAGGGTTTGGGGCCCCTGTCTGTAGAGCCCAATAGATAGCAGAATCCATATGTATGTTTGTGCTGCAAGTAATTTTAACAATATATTCCAATCCATCTGTCCAAAACATGTTGTTTCCTTGTGGAAGCCTGTAGGAAGCTGGGAGTTGGTGTTTGTAGCTCCTGCTTCCTTCTGTTGGGGGGGGGGGGAGGAAGGGAGGGATCTGGGTCTCAGCTTCAGAAGTCTGACCTTCCACTCTGCCAGCAGCAGGCAGAGTTCAGTTCTGAGCCCCATCCCTAGGCAGTGCTGCTCTCTGCTGGTGGGGTACATCCAGGGTCGCCTCCTCTCAGAGGCACTTCTGAGCCCTACTTTCTGAGGTCCCCACTGATCCCGAACAGCTCCTCCTCCTCCTGATTCTTGGAAGTCCCTGCCCACTTAGAGCTGGCTTTGCCTTTCCCAGCTGGGGTGATTCATGCTGGCACTGGTGACCCTGGCCTCTTAGAAGCATCTGTACCCAGAGCTCCTGGGCCTCACCTCCACTGCCACACTCTGGAGATCAAGGTCAAAGGCAGTCACCCTTCTGTTGAGAGACCCCTCCCCACCCACCTTGCCAGGAGAGAACGCCAGAGTCCTTGCAGCATCTCCCAAGCCTTACAGGGGCTGTCCTTCCTCCCCACCCTGCCTCTGATCCCTCAGCAATAGCCAGGGAGACTTCGCAGCTGTCCTCCACATGCTGGGTGTGGTGCCTCAGAGACTTAGTCTTATGTTCCTCTGTTTGTCCTTTTAGCTCCCAAACAAATACTAATTACCACACGGCCACCTCTGTCTATTCCCTCAGCTCTGGGGTTTCTCCTGTGACATGGTACAGAGCTATGTGTCTGATCGCTCAGAGGTTGAGCTTCCAGCTGAAGGGAGGCTCTTGCCAGCAGGAAACACATTTCATTTTGTTGAGTGTGGTACCCAGCACCTGGACCAGGGCCCAGACAGGGAGTTTCATCTATATCTCAAAAGAAAGGAGTAAGTTGTAGGTGTGGCTCTCTCCCGTCGGCTGCTCTATTTTCCCACCTAGAGTGCTGCTAGAGAGACAAACCAGTTCCTTAAATGGGTGACAGGAGCCAGAGGTAGAGAAGTTACTCCTTACTTCACTCACGCATTCACACATTTATCTGTCAAATTCCAACTGTGTGATCTTAGAGAAGTGCCTTACCTTCTCTGAGCTTGCTTTCCACATTTACATAATGGTGTGCTAGCAGTATGATCCTCTTAGTCATTACAGTGAAGGAAGGACGGTGATAAGGTGGGCTTGGAGAAGGGTTTGGCTTATGGTACAGGCTCGATAAATAGCAGTGATTGTTAACTTAATGCAGTTTAAAGTTTTCCCCCACGCTGAGTGTGTAGCACACAGCAGGCAGGCATCTGACAGCCACAGGCTGGCACGGGGCGAGTGTGCAAGCAGGTTTGGTGCAGTGCAGTTGATGCCAGGTGGCAGAGGTACCTGCAGAACACCTGGTTTCACCTGGGTTTGGAGAGGGCCAGTGGTGGCTTTCTGCCATTGAAACCATAGCTGCCAAACTATGGGCCAAGCTCCTGTTAAACCCCAGGAGCGCCATGGCAGAGGGTGTGTGTGGAGAGGGGAGAGGGAGAGAATGAGTGTGTGTGTGTGTGTGTGTGTGTGTGTGTGTGTGTGTGTGTTTTGTCTGGAGCCTGCTTACTGGGCCCTATAGCATGGAAGGGGTATTCCAAGGAGGCAGGAGGCAGGATGTGTTTCAGTTCTGGACCACACTAGGGGATCGAGTACTGTTCCCTGGCTTCATCCTAGAGTTGAGCCAGTAGGAGCTGGAGGCTCCAGAAGCAGATGATAGATGCCCTGTAGGCAAAAGGGGAGCGGAGGCTTGGAAGGACAGACATCCTCCCTCACTGTCTCAGCTGCTCCCTGTCCTCGTCTACAGCTGTCCCTCAGGTTCCCTCCTCTGTCATTGGGAACTATAACCTTCACTCCAAGACTAACACTCCAAGCCTTCACTCCAAGACTAACACTCCTGCTCTGAGGCCATGCAAGTTGGTTTGCATAAAACTATCTCTAGGCCTTGCCTTTAAAAGTCTTCATCTTTTCTCTAAACAGCCCCTAAATGGTTTCCGTAAATTGTTCTAAGTAGGAAAAATGAGGGAAAAAAAAAAAGAAAAAGAGAAAGAAGTGATAATGTCTGTGCCTGACTGAAATGTTGATGACTCTCCTGTCTCTACCTGCTCCTTCCCACAGGGACTGGGCTTCAAGGCCACAAAACCCAAACTTTGCCTCATTTCTCAGGCAGGAGGTGACCATTAGACTGGAAGTAGTCCACCCAACCCCCACCCTGTCATCTCTGCCACTCCAGGCCTCCCTTGTCCAGTCTAGGACTCTGATGGGGAAACTGCCCTTCTTATCAATCTAGGGGCATCTTGGGAAAGACTGGGCCTGCCTATCAGAGGGATTCGGAGTCCCTCTGGGCAAGGATTTGGTGGGGAGCATTGGGATGCCCTCTAGAGCCTGTTCCCACCACCACCACCACCTAGCTCAGGAACAGCACAAGCTGGCTCCCATCCCTTGGGTGCTGGTTCCTCTAAGCACATGCTAGTTGCTTTGCTCATCATTCACCCTGCAAAGCATCCCTCAGTACCTTTGTGTGTCAGGCCTTCAAAATGAAGCTTCCCTGATAAAGCCTGAGAGCTACACCAGTCATGGGTATAAGATAAATATTTAGACACCGTTTGATACTATGTACAACTAGCAAAATAATAGTAGGGGATGATGACCTATATCCAGCTGTGGCTTCTTGTTTCTGTTAACTGTACCAGGCATGATTTCCATTCTGAGAAGAGGGCCTTAAACCCAATAAGAAAGTGGTTGGATACTTTTCCCTGCAACTTTGGTCCCCTTAGAGGATATCTAAAACCAAGCCCCAGGTTCTAGGTGTGTGACCTGGCTCTCCTGGGGCAGGATCTGCAGCTAGAGGCTCAGCATGGAAGCCATGCCTTTGACCTTGGACTTAGGCTCAACCCAGACCACCCCCATGCCATCATGACCACAGCTCTATTGTGACCAGAGGGCAGAGGTGTGACCAGCAGCTCTGGGAGGGGGGCAGGGTGTCCAGTTTGGGCCTACTTCCTTCATCATCTGTCCTGTGTGTTCACCACACTTGCTACTGTGAAGTGTCACCGTTACCTGGTACAGGAGCCAGAAACAAGGGTATCTTTTTTTCTGGTAGCCCATCCCTGACATGATCATGTAGTTCTAAGACCTTTACCCAGCCTGGACCACTTTCTCTGAGTGAAATATAATAGGATTGGATGAAATCAGTGACTTTCTGTAACTTTAGGCGGGGAAATGTATGTCACACATGATATACAACACAACATGACATTTTCCCGTTGCATATAGATGACAGGTGACACAGACGGAAGCCAGCAGCTGGGTGAAGGAAAGTGGAGGGGCTTCCCAAGGTTCCATGAGTCCCCCTTTTCCCATGACCCTGTGGCATCTCTGGAACACATCCGTGGAGCCAATAGACAGGCACTGAGTCTGTCATCATTAGGCTACTGAGGACCGCAGGGCACAACTGTTAGGGGTATCCCCAGACCTTCATGCTCCCTTTTTCCTGAGACCCCCCCACTCTTATTCTCCAATGGAGATGAGCCCCAAGGAGATGGGCTGGCTCCGGAAGCCATGGGCACTGGAGGGAAACCAGTGGGATTAGAGCCACAGGCACCAGGAAGGTGTGGGCGGCAGCAGACAGGTGCCCATACCAGTCCTGTCTACCTCCCCAGCAGGCAAACTGTCCCAGATGCCACAGAGCCAGGGTTTGTCATCTTCTCGTGCTGCCTTTGATGTGCCGAGAAGGAAGGAGGGCGAACACAGACACACTTCTTGTTCCTTCTCCCACTTAATTGGAACCCAATTAAGTGAATAATTGTTACAAATGTGAAATCACCTTCCACAGCTTGGGGGATGTGGCCTGAACACAGCATGAGCTGCAGGCCTCTCTAGAGACAGCCTTGCTACTGTGATGTGTTACCATAGCACTTGGAACCTGCAATGGAAGTGTGTTCATCCCCAGAGCTCCCTACTCTTTCTTCTCTATTACTTTCCATAAACCTCAGCCAGCTCCCACCATGGTAATCCAGCTGGGTAATCCATCAAAGGCTTCAGCCTCTTCTTGGACAAGTCACACCTAACTAGCTAGATTGTCTCTGTTCCAGGAATGGCTCACTAGCCCCCCGAGCTCACGCACACCTGCACAAAGGTTCTCGCCCCTTGTAAGTGGCACACATGCAGAGGTATTAAATCAAGGCAGAGAGATGGGTGCCATGGAGAACAGTGGGAGAGACCCAACTGGGACATCCAGAGCCTCAGGCAAAGCTTTCTAAAGAAGGGGATGTGTTCCTGGGACTGTCCACAGTCAGTCTCTCCTGCCCAGGGAGTAAGGTCAGAGGTATCTGGAGAATCCGAGCATGGAAGACAAATGGCTCCCTTTAGGGAGTGTCCTACAAACCTGTGCACCCCATAAACACTGGCTGACATCCCTAATACCTTCTGTTCTCTGGTCAGTGGAACCATGGCGGGCTGGTTTCTTTGGTGCCAGGCTCTGCAAATGGGTTTTTGAGGTAGAATGCCTGACACAAAGTGAATGGCAAATTCCTTTGGGATCTGGCCTTGTCTGGACTCAGGATCTGCTCAGGCAGAAGGTGTTGATCTTGGCTACACACTTCCTCTGCCATCCAACTTAGCATCTGAAAGGTACTAGGTAACTGTTGGGGCAACTCAATGACAAAGCAAGGCAGGGAGTAGAACAGGTGGGGCCCAGAAGCTAGCATTGCATAAGGCTCCCAGTACTGAGACTAGCCTGGTATAGGCTTTTTTTGGGGGAGGAGGGAATCTTGGAAGTTTTCAGGGTTAGGGGGCAAGGGATTGTAGAGGATGGACGTGTGCTATTAGTACATGTGTATGCATGCTTGGTATATGTATGTGCACGTGTGTGTGCACGTGTGTGTGTGTGTGTGTGTGTGTGTGTGAGAGAGCAGGCTAATGTACACGTATGTACATGCATATACATGTATGTACATGTGTATATACATGTCTGTATATGCATGTGAGTTCCAGATGCCCATGTTATATGTTTTTCTTTCTGCCTTGATTTTTGAGACTTAGTCTCTCACTAACTTTGGAGCTCAGACTTGGTTAGACTGACTATTCAGGAAGGCTCTTCTGTGTCTGCCTACCCAGTGCTAGAATTACAGGTGCTTTCCGCTACGCCTAGCCTTTTATGTGGGCCTTCATATTTACACAGAAATCACATAACCGGCTGAGCTGCCCAGACCTACCTTTTAAGGATTTGGGGGTAAAACTATTTTCATTTTCTGTCTGCTTCTTTGGCCCTTACCTTTCTCACTAGCTCTCCGTTCTGGGTGCTCAAGGCAGGCCTCCTGGAGCCACAGTTGAGTCTCAGTGTGCATGTGGAAGGAGTGATTCAGTGTATGCATTGTAAGCAACATGTATGGTGGGCTAGCCTGGGACTGTTGATACCACAAGATCTGAATGCTCTGAACTCAGAAATGTTTTAAGCACAGATGTGACATCTTCAAGTGGAAAATTCCACACCCCACTCATTAAATAGGCCACAGTCAAAATGCTGATTTTACACACACACACACACACACACACACACACACACAC